>BLSH010460762.1:180996-201673 GCA_018402905.1 Glandirana rugosa | reverse complement strand
CATTCATATACTTCTTTTTTTGAATAGGCCTCAATACAAAAAAAAAAATACCATGTTGGCTACCTCCTCCTACTCCTCTACCACCGCCACTTCCACCTACACTGCCACGGTCACGGCCTAGTCAACCTCTAGGCTCCTACTCCACATCCACCCCCCTTCCTGTTATTTTACTTGATTTTAATTTATTTTCCCTATCCCCATTTATTTGTAGGGCACTTGCCCTAGTTTGAAGATGATTTTAGAACAGTTATATGGCTTCTACCGTTAATTAATACTTTTCAGACACAGTTTGAAGATGATCCACATTCACCTCCATTTTTGCTTTTTTTATGTTTTTATTTTTTTAAAAATATTTACAGTTATTTCCCTGTCCCCATTTTTTTGTAGGGCACTTGCCCTACCCTTACCCCCATTTTACTTCCTTTTGCAGCCCTCTGGGGCTTTCCAGGACTTTCCTACAGCCATTTTTGTGCCTAAAAGTTCGGGTCCCCATTGATTTCAATGGGGTTCGTTGTCCGTGCGATCGTTCGGGTTCCGTCCGGACCCGGACCCGGACTTTGTCCCGAAGTTCGGACAGACCAGCAGAACCCGAACTTCCAGGTGTTCGCTCAACTCTAGTTATCTAACATAAAAAATTTCTTGAACTAGAAAATGTGGTAAAAGGGCAATGGAAGGAAAGCCATGCTCAGCAGAGACCATTGCTATGACCAATGTTATGGTGCCTGAACAAATAAACTCCATTACCTGGTCTATCTCCCCATTGATTCATGAAGAAAATAAAGTTAATTCTTTACTATCTCATTTTGTCATCCCTATCAATCTGATCACCAAGGGCTATGACATTCCTTTTTCTGCTATGCTGCAGTCTGGGTCCTACATGCGTTTGCATCATCTCAGGAAGGTAAGTGCATCAATTGACTCTGGATAGCTAATGGGGGAGAAAGATTTAATTAAAAATGTCTTGTTCAATATGTTTTATTGGTTTATTAGTTTACAGTGATTGTAAGGCACATGGGTTACAGGTGTGATAGGTGAACATTTGGCTGAGAAGACCAGTTATACAGTTTATATCAAAACAGATGTGGTACAATGAGCTGAAAAATAGTCAGCTACCAGCATTAGGCTCAGGTTAACATTGGCAAACATAAACAAGGCTTCAGAAAGGACCCATCTTATGTGGATAATGATATAACCGAAGGCAGCGGGTATTAACAGGGGACAAGAAATAGCCAAGTGCCAGTAGGGTTGTTAAATGGCTAGCTGAGATACCAGTTCTGCAGTTTTGTGATGAGGAGGGATGGAAGAGGGGGAGAGGGGAAAAAAGAGGAGGTAAAAGAGAGGCAAAAGGAGAAGAGATCAGAGCCTGGGGGTCTTCTGGGTGATAGTACAAAGAGGACTATATGGCATTGAAAACAAAGGTACATCAGCTTGGGAGCAGTAGCATAGCGTCAAAATGTTGAGGGAGGTAGCGGTCTACTTATGACTGCCAGATCTTTGAGTATTTTGTGATTCTGTTTGTAACACCGCATTGAATTTAGCATGTACCATGCTTGTATCACCCTATTTGTATTCTCGACAAGGTGAGGAAGATTGCCATGCTTTGAAGAAGGAGGGGAGACAGGTGCACCAAACCCAAGAGCAGTATGCCATCAAAGGGGATTTATTAAAAACAAGCTGAATGCATACTCATATGTGTAGGTAAAAACATGCACATTATATAGAAAGTTTGGGCCCAGGGCCGTGTCACTCTTTCCTTGGTTGTAGTCCTGCTGGAGGTGTGCGTCCTATAGAGCAGATGTAAGCAGGCACCGGCCGTCTGTGGTCTGCTGTTCTAGTGTGGAACGCACCAGGTGACAGAAGCGCCGGAACCAGGAAGTCCCGGAGAGAGGAAGTGACGTTGGTACTGTGTCTGGCCAATAAGGTGACGCGTTTCAATGCCCACTGCATTTTCCTCAGACCCTACTCGCATCCAGAACAAGGGGAACTATTATAGGCTTCCTGGGGGGAAACAGAGGCAAGCCCATAGAGAGCCCCGTGTCCCGTCCGGAGCGTACAGGCTTAATGTGTAAAAACCGGACTATAAAACAATTACATAAATTACTTTCTGTTTATGCTTAAGTTATATATATGAAAAGAATATGTATGCATATAATAAAATTATATATACAGTGGGTACGGAAAGTATTCAGACCCCCTTAAATTTTTCACTCTGTTATATTGCAGCCATTTGCTAAAATCATTTAAGTTCATTTTTTGTCCCTTGTTAATGTACACATAGCACCCCATATTGACAGAAAAACACAGAATTGTTGACATTTTTGCAGATTTATTACAAAAGAAAAACTGAAATATCACATGGTCCTAAGTATTCAGACCCTTTGCTCAGTATTTAGTAGAAGCACCCTTTTGATCTAATACAGCCATGAGTCTTTTTGGGAAAGGTGCAACAAGTTTTTCACACCTGGATTTGGGTATCCTCTGCCATTCCTCCTTGCAGATCCTCTCCAGTCCTGTCAGGTTGGATGGTAAACGTTGGTGAACAGTAATTTTTAGGTCTCTAATTTTAGAGATGCTCAATTGGGTTTAAGTCAGGGCTCTGGCTGGGCCATTCAAGAACAGTCATGGAGTTGTTGTGAAGCCACTCCTTCATTATTTTAGCTGTGTGCTTAGGGTCATTGTCTTGTTGGAAGGTAAACCTTTGGCCCAGTCTGAGGTCCTGAGCACTCTGGAGAAGGTTTTCATCCAGGACATCCCTGTACTTGGCCGCAATCATCTTTCCCTCGATTGCAACCAGTCGTTCTGTCCCTGCAGCTGAAAAACACCCCCACAGCAAGATGCTGCCACCACCATGCTTCACTGTTGGGACTGTATTGGACAGGTGAGGAGCAGTGCCTGGTTTTCTCCACACATACCGCTTAGAATTAAGGCCAAAAAGTTCTATCTTGGTCTCATCAGACCAGAAAATCTTATTTCTCACCATCTTGGAGTCCTTCAGGTGTTTTTTAGCAAACTCCATGCGGGCTTTCATGTGTCTTGCACTGAGGAGAGGCTTCAGTCGGGCCACTCTGCCATAAAGCCCCGACTGGTGGAGGGCTGCAGTGATGGTTGACTTTCTACAACTTTCTCCCATCTCCCGACTGCATCTCTGGAGCTCAGCCACAGTGATCTATGGGTTCTTTTTTACCTCTCTCACCAAAGCTCTTCTCCTCCGATAGCTCAGTTTGGCCGGACAGCCAGCTCTAGGAAGGGTTCTGGTCGTCCCAAATGTCTTCCATTTAAGGATTATGGAGGCCACTGTGCTCTTAGGAACCTTAAGTGCAGCAGGAGTTTTTTTGTAACCTTGGCCAGAACTGTGCCTTGCCACAATTCTGTCTCTGAGCTCTTCAGGCAGTTCCTTTGACCTCATGATTCTCATTTGCTCTGACATGCACTGTGAGCTGTAAGGTCTTATATAGACAGGTGTGTGGCTTTCCTAATCAAGTCCAATCAGTATAATCAAACACAGCTGGACTCAAATGAAGGTGTAGAACCATCTCAAGGATGATCAAAAGAAATGGACAGCACCTGAGTTAAATGTATGAGTGTCACAGCAAAGGGTCTGAATACTTAGGACCATGTGATATTTCAGTTTTTCTTTTTTAATAAATCTGCAAAAATGTCAACAATTCTGTGTTTTTCTGTCAATATGGGGTGCTGTGTGTACATTAATGAGGGAAAAAATGAACTTAAATGATTTTAGCAAATGGCTGCAATATAACAAAGAGTTAAAAATTTAAGGGGGTCTGAATACTTTCCGTACCCACTGTAAATAATTATAGACAAGGTATAAAAATATATGTGTAAGAGAACTGGCGTGTATATATGTGTCCCATAAATATGGGTTTGTTGGATCATACCAAAATACACATTTATTGTGAAATCCTAACACAATGTATAAGTATATATATATATATATATATACTTATATATGTGTGATAACGGGACATAAGGAATATATGTGAGGAAAGACGGAATCCAACTAAATATGATTCTATGTAAATGTACGGGTATAGTGATACGCATGGTGTGTGGTGAAATGTATTTATTTAGTGTTGGGCTGCGGCTTCCTACTACAAACTATTATCTTAATTCTTCTCTAGTGGAACTGGACACTTACCATTCCACCATAGAAATAGGAATGTACGATATCTGCAATAGATTAACATATATTTAGATTTAAAGTGTATGTTTATGCAACTATGTAACTATATATGTGTGTGGATGTGTGGTAGCACACACCCTGCATGCCACAATGAAAACTCCATGCACGCAGAGTATATCGGAAGACACAGCATATACACACCCATGCATGAATGTACACACAATATATATGTATGCATGCATGTAAACTCCTGAATGCCTAAGGCTATATGACTGTGTCTATTTCTATTTCTTCATTCAGCCCTGACGGCGCCAAAGAATTCAAGGTGTAGATCCAAAAAGTTCCTTGGCTACATAGTCTGCGGAATCGCTCAGCCGGGGGGTACATGTTAGGAATAGACTCAATCACCCACACTTGGAGACCTTCCACAGACTGCGAATCGTATTTGAAGAAGTAACGAGGGATGCTGAGTTTGGGGTTCCCTTCCGTTACAGACCTGCGATGTTCACCAAACCTGGCCCTGAGGGTCCAAATGGTTCTCTCGACATAATATAGACCACAGGGGCAAGTCAGGCAATATACAACGAAGGTGGTAGAGCAGTTATAGAATGATGTCAATGGATAAGTGATACCATTGGAGAAAAATGATTTCTTGCCATGGGGGACATGGGTGCAAGTTAAACGAAACATGCCAACCAATGGTATGAGGGTGAGTTGTTTTGGGTACCTGGGTTTAGACAAAGGCTTAATTCTGCTTGGGGGCCCATATTTGGACACTTTTTATCAGGTGGTCTACCATGACCTCAGAGAAATGTGCAACAAAGGCACCAGGAAATCCCAATATTGTTTGATGAATCTTACGCCAAAAGAACATCAAGCACTAGATTCCTTGACCAAAAATGATAAAATTATCATTAAGGCAGCAGACAAGGGAGGAGGTATTGTTCTACAAGATAAATCTACATATTTAGCTGAAGCGCATTATCTAATTTCAGATCAAAACACCTACATAAAACTTAAGAGTTACCATTACCCAAATTCACTCTAGAAGCAGAACAGCTACTAACTTGGGCCCACTCAGAGGGCATTCTGAGTAAGAGAGAATTGGCATTTTTTTGCAAACCATTTTATAATGTACCATATTTTTACCACCTTCCTAAGGTACATAAGGACCCGAATAACCCTCCTATTATAGCCTCCATGGAGAGCCTAACCTCCCCTTTCTCTCTATATGTGGACCATTTTCTACAACCCATAGCCCAATCCCTATCTGCATACATACGGGATGGGTCTCATCTACTGGAACTTCTCTGGCCTTACAGTTGGGAATCGTGATATTTATGGGCCTCTCTTGACGTGTGTTCTCTTTTCACTTCTATATCACATGAAGTAGGTCTTAGGGCCATCTCCAAATTTCTGGCAGAAGATTGATCCTTGAATGCCAACCAAGCTGAGTTTATTCTCTTGGCAATGAGATTCTGCCTGCAGCATAATTATTTCCAGTTTGATGGTGAGTACTACCTACAGAGGCAGGTCACAGCTATGGGTGCTAATTTTGCCCCCAGCTATGTGAACATCACTATGGGGCTATGGGAGGCCGGGTGCATTTGAAACAACAGCCCATTTGGGGGACACCTGGTCTTATATGGCCGATACATAGATGATGTGATCATTATTTGGGATGGTACTAGAGAGTCCTTCTTGCAGTTTGCAGAACAATGTAACTCCAACCCGTTCAGACTATCCTTCACATCTGTAGTCGATCCAAACACGCTATGCTTTTTGGACTTGGAACTCCTCCATTCCGAATCCAAAATTCTTGCAAAAAACTTCACAGAGCCTATGGCTGGTAATTCTTTCCTACATTTTTCTAGTTGCCATCATCCAAGATGGGTCCAAAATGTCCCTAAGAACATTTGGCGCCATTCTAATTTATCAGATTTCCATGCTTTCGCTATGGTTTGTTTGGCAGCCAAAGTCACTTGCAGTAATAATTTAAATTGGGTCTAGGTAATATCCTCTGGTTGATGGTTCAGTATAGAGAACCCCGAAAACATCCACCCAAAACAAGCATGCCTTGGGGCAGGTTGACTATACATGTAGGGGAGTGCCTGCTCCTCAGCAGCCAAAAACAGAGCGGGGAGTGTGAGGGGGCATACTCATATATTCTGGGGGATTACAACCAGGCTTCTATAGCTTTTGTCAATAAAGTTTAAAGATTAGCCCTAGAGTATGAGAGTTGTGCTTACAAAAGCATTCAAATTGGATCATGGTGTCAAGGGCATGGGCTGTTCTACAAAGTGGGGCATAAAAGTATATGAGTTGTAGGTAATGAAAGATTTCAGAATTTGGTAAGCCATTAAATTCTTGAAGCGCTTTGAAAGTTTTGAAAGCCTCAGTGGTGATCATACTACAGAGTCTGGTCAACTTTATGGCTGCCCAGGATTGGAAAGGGGATAGGGCAGTGAGGGCCAGATAAAAAACATTGGTTTTTGAGATAGGACAGCAAGGGTATGTGTGGAAATAGGAAGCCATATTGAACCGTGAGTTAGTCCCAGAGGGTAAGGGAATGTTTTACAATTGGGTTTGCAATATGTTGCAGGTCTACGCAATTTAACCATAACAAATTCTCTACTGAAAGTGAATCACACTTAACAGCCTCAATAGGTACCCAGAGACATGTTTCATGTACTGAATGATATTTTGTGAGTTGGGCTATTTTAGCTGCATAATAGTATTTTGCAAGATTAGGGGCACCCAGAACATCTCTGATTTTGGGAAGTTCCAGCACACGGCAGGAGAGTTGTGGCTAGACATTTCCCCATACAAAGGTGGTAATCCTGTGTTGAACAATTCAGAGGTAGTAAGCCAGGACACCTGGAGGTATTACCTGGAATGGATACAGGATTTTGGGTAATATTTTCATTTTGCTAGGTTATTCTTCCCAGCCAAAAGATTGGCACAGAGAACCAGTGGGAGAGAAGGGAGGAAAGATGATACAGCATGGATGGGTCATTTATTATTAAAAGGGCTTCCTCTCTATTTGGTAGCTTTATCCCTAGGTGAAGACATTGGGGTACCCATGGAAATGAGATTGCTGATAGCAATTGTGAAATAATAGAGGGTGACAAAGAGATATTAAGGGCTTGAGATTTTTTGAGGATTCACTGAGGCCTGAAATGTTGACAAAGCTCTCCAGTGTGCAAAAGAGGTTGGGCATGGAAGTGAGAAGTGAAGTCGTGAAGAGGGGTATACCATCTGCAAATAAGCAGCATTTATGGTGCTGTCCTCCCGGTTCCACTATTTTAATGGTGATCTGAGCAGATCAGCTGGGCTAAAGGTTTGATAGCATGGACAAAATGAAGACAGGAACATGGGCACCCTCTGCTGATAGGGAGCACATCTAACCTATGAGCTGCATATTTTAGATTTCTTTTGGGCATAGAAGAAAGTGTGGTCCAAATCCCAAGGGAATATCGCATAGGGAAAATATGATCAGAACACTGAGTCAAACACCTTCCTAATAACAAGAGAAATAAGGTAAGTGGGGGTTCAAAGAGTATAGTCTGCATGGATTTGCTTGGATTAAGTCAGCTCTGTAAATATTATCACTAGCTTGAAGTAGTGGAATGAATCCCACTTGAATCCCACTTGATCCTTATGAATCAAGAAACCAATGATAGGATTGAGAACTTTAGCTAGCAGTTTCCACGTCCAGATCAAATAGAGATATAGGCCCACTATTTGACCATGACGTAATGTCAGAATTTGGCATTGAAATCATGGTGATGACTGCAGGTAAGGTTTCCGAAAAGAAATGTTTCGGTTGGAGAAAGGCATTAATTCATTAGCAATTTTTTAAACATGAATCGTTTTATAGGGATTCTCTGGTACAACAGCCTCATTTGATTGCAGTTGGTATCACAATCAGGCACCACCAAAAAGCAGATAGGCTTTTTCTAGGGTACTTTTTTAATGTTCTAAATTAAAAGTAATTAGTGCACAATAGTGCATAAAAAGGTCTTAGTAAACCGAAACATAAAAAAATGCACAATCTACCTGTGGTTTGTGGTATACCAGCCCCCCCCCCCCCAAAAAAAAAATAAAATAAAAAGAATGGACTGACCCTCTGGTCCATAATTCAGCTGGCAAAAGCAAGGTGCTTCTGAACCATCTAGTTGACCACCTTGATTATAGGAAAATTTCCACATTTGCAAATTGTATTGGCCATTTTGTAAGAGTCTAGATCCTAATTGGATGTAATATCCACATGGATAGTCTGGCAGCAGATGACACATGCCAAAATAAATAAATCATGGCACACAGGTTGGAAATCATTGTATTAGGAAAATCTGTTTGGGGGAGATGTCTGACAATAAAACCCCCAAATGTTTTCCTATTTTATTAGGTACGCCATTGGCCAGATCACAATACTTGCTTCCTAGGCCTATACAGAAGAGGATTTTACATGTGGAAATTCATTGCAATAAATAAATTAAAATAAGTGGGGTTGTTTGATTAGGGTGAGCACCCTAATCAGTGGATGGATTCTAAATGCTGCAAAAAGTAGTGCCACATATTGGAGTTAATGTATCAAAGGCAAATAGACTATGCACTTTGCAAATGCAGTTGCCCTCATTTTTCCCAGAACTTAGTGAATATGGCAAAGCTTCACTTTATAGAAAAATATCTAATCAGGTGCACGGGCATTTAAAAAAAAACAGCTTTTTTGCATGCACATAATTGGATGATGGAAAGCAGAAGAACTTCACTGGGGAAAATATGTATGTTTGCCATTAGTGAATAAACCCCAATGAACATTCAGGCTGAGAGGTGGAACTATGATGCCCACAAGAAATCACAAGAGGGTCAGACAGAGAGTAGTTGAGTCTTTTTTTTTTTTTTACAAAGTAGTTGAGTCTTATATGTACAATAGCAGAGATGGGATGACTGATGCAGCAAGTGCTGCTATTTAATTTTAAGGAATGCTGGGGACTTGCAGTTTTTATTTTCCCAAACTGGGATTTTAACTCACCCTTAAACAGACCAGTGCCTGAAAATGTCAAAGACAGTCAGACAGCTTTAATCTTTCAAGAACACCAGCAATGGCACCTTTGTTTGCTTTAATACAAGCCATACAGTATATATATTGGTATCATAAGCAAAATGAAACAGTGATTGTGATATTGCATGTGTTGCATGGAAAAATATTTTTGTATCTTATAAAGATTGATGGGATAGCAGTTAGCATGCTTGTAATTTGGTCAGCACAAACAGGGGGTAAGAATTGCATCTAGATTAATTTGCTACATTGCATCAGTGGATTTTTTCAAATAAATCTATGTAACATAACAATGTACAGAAAACAGCATAATGCAAAATAGCAGTCATTTTTTTTTTTCTTCTTCTTCAGCCTGCCAGTGAAATTCTTGTGCAAATCTCTTGGATGTAAAAGCTTGGTCTTCTATCACTGAGCGTTGGAAATGTTCCACAGATGTTTATGGACCTGACCTTGTAAAGGGATATAGAAGCACAAGCGAGCAAATTCCAAATGTATCACAGACTCGAACACAATAATAACATTCCTCAGCTCCAAAAATATAATCTTTTAAAAGACTTCTTTCAATAGACAAAAATGGATAAGTGATGGAAAATGCATCTCTTCTGATAACATGCATATTATTCTTTCATATTGCTCCCAGTGATGAGAATTTTGTTTGTCATGTTACAGTGATATGGTTGTACATACCCACAAAATATACATCTGTAAATACCTTTGTAGGCAGGTATAGAATATTTAATGCATTTTTAGACAGATTCAAATGATTGTACATTATTGCATGATAGCAGCAAATATTTAGCAAAAGCAGATAATAGTACAAAATAGTTTTCTGGTTACTTGTGACAAAAACAATTTGTCTTGGGGGGCGTGGCCTGACGCCATCGAGAGCGGACGTGTGCCCTAGGAGCTCCGGCTGAGCCAGGCACAATCCGCGGCAATCCAGCCCAACGAGTGAGCGGGGAGCTAAGCCAGCACACCATCCAGGCTCTCCCCTCTGCCAGCTTCAATTACAGCTTCGAATCGGGAAGATCGGCGGCCGGTGTCCGGGCATCCGAAAATCGAGGCCGCGGCTTTTGCGGCCTACTGGTACCGGACCGCACGGCGCGGCCCCTGGAGCCTCAATCCCCCATCCACCCAAGGTACTGTGTAAAACACCTCTCTGGGCCCCTATCCTGCAAGCCTGGGTCGGAGAGGAGGGGGGATTAGGAGGAAAAGAGGACTCTTTTTAAAGAGACAAGGCCCGGCCTAGCAATGGAAGAGTAAAGACGCGCGCACCGGAGCTCTGCATGGCCGGAGGCACTTAACTGCGATATTTCCCTACCAGACCCATTCCACGACCCATGCCGGGAGACCGCAAGCCCTTACAGACACCCAGGGATCAGAAGGGCCCGGAGATCACCCACTATTTCCTCCGGCAACACGCCACTCTGACCCCTGAACCCTTCCACAAGATGGCGCCAACGCGGGTCGCTCAGGCCGGGACAGGAACCGCCAACAACAAGAGAGCAGCCCCAGGTGATGCACAGGCCAGTGGCACTGCCAGCAGTACGTACAGACCTCCCTCCCCGATTGTCTCCCCTGACCTGCGGGGAGAAGACTCCCAGCCCGACCCAGACGGACCATCTGGCCCCGGGTCAGGGGACATCAGAGAGCTGGTTGCCACACTGCCGTCTAAGAAGGACTTACAGGAGATGGCGGCGTCCATCATGTCCGCCCTATCGGGGGAACTCCGAATACTCGGTCAACGAGTGGACACAATTGAAGAGAAAGTCACGGAACTCGAAACCTCGGCGGGAGAAGCTGAGAACCGTATCACGGTCCTGGAGCGAGAGCACGTGGACATCCGTCGCCACCTTGTGGAAATCCAACTCCGTTTGGACGACGGAGAAAACAGAAGCAGGAGGAACAACCTGCGCTTGCGAGGAATCCCGGAGGCGACGGGGGGCCCGGACCTCAGGGCCACAGTGATAGCCATCTTGAATAAAGCACTAGACAAGCCGCCATATGCAGCTCTGGAACTAGATCGGGTGCACAGGATCCCCGGCGTCCGTGGAGCTAACCGCCCCTCTACCTCAGCGGATACCAGACCTTTGCCCAGAGATGTGCTATGCAGGGTCCATTTCTTTACCATTAAAGAGGAAATCCTTCGCCAAGCATGGGACAAAGGTCCGATAGACTTTGACGGTGCCCAAGTTCACATTTACCCCGATGTCTCCAGGCAGACAAGGGCCATGAGAGCCATGCTCAGACCTCTCTTGGACCTGATACGGGAGGCTGAGGCCACATACTGCTGGGGTCATCCGTTCCCCCTCATCGTCAAGAAGCAGAGCATGGACTTCTTTCTTAGGAATCCTGAACAGCTTCCGGACCTCTTCAAGTTCCTGAACAGACCCCCTGTAAACGTCCCGGACTGGCATGCCTACCTGCTGTCCTTGGAGGGGGTTGGCCCCCCGGCCCCTCGGTCGCAAAGTCTCAGGCGTCCGCGCTCCAGGGCCTCCAGCAGGGAGCCGCGGAAGCCCCATCCCACAATGGCTGAGCCTTAACACTTGATTCCTCTCGTCCGGACACGGTAGGAGCGAGACTATGAGAGACGCCTGACCCATCTATACCCCCCGCTCCCGTGCATCCCCAGATATATCCACCACAAGACTAAATATGACCCTTTAGCCGAACGGGGAACCGCCACCCAAGTTACCCAGTCAATACAGATCCCCCTATTTCCCCCCCCTTCGGAGAGGTTAGACTCTGGATACCTCCTACAGGTGACTGCCTCTGGTGGGAGATGTGGCGGTGACGGGGCCCCAGCTTACCTCTCCGTCTCCTTCCTGCTGTGTCCTGACTCCATGTGGTTCCTGGGCTGCTTGTTTCGTGTTATTTGTCCCCGGGGGCCTGGCCCTTCCACCCCCCCCACCGGCCTGCATCACCGGGGCCCCGGCCGCGGACCGCACCTCTCCAGACATTGCCAAAGTGATCCTTTCCCTCTGCTTTGGGTGACCACCGGCCCTGATCTCCCCGTAGACCAGACTTGCCCCTACGAACTGGCTCCTTCCGGGGCCCCCAGGTCGAAACCAACCCTGCCTCGGTGGGGAGATTGGCCCCTCTGCCCCCCCGCTTGGCCCATGGACTGGTTCCCCCTGTGCCCCCCTCCCCCCCCCCCCGCCCCTCGGGGGCACTGTCCCTGCACCCGGATTATTGACTCCATGGAACCTTGTCTCTTGAGCCCCCGGTTATGGGGGGGCGTGCTGATCTGTGGGTGTCGGGGGGGGGAGTGGGTTGGTCATTGCTGTCTGAATTGCCTTGCTTAACCAGGTTCAGCACTGCCTATAGCAGCGTGTGACCTGAGAGTAGTGGTGTGCCCTTGATGGGGGGGTGCCCTGGGGCTTTGGGGTCCTAAGTTATTGTTATGCCTGGGGTTGAAATGTTGGGCGGTGGGCCTAGGTGGGGGGCCCCCCTTCCCCTCCCCCCTCCCCTGATGGTCTCGATCATCCGGGGTATGGGGGACCGGAGGGGACACATGGGGTCGGTCCGCACACTGCGCCTGGGGGGGGGGCGTCGGGGACTCCTTTGCCCCGAGTGTGACTCTGTCACCGAGCGGGCCGGGGTGGATCCAACGTGCCCTCCTCCCCTGGGGTCTGCTGTTGTTATCATTGTTGCTAATGTTGATACTTGTCAGCCCTATGTTATGTTATGTTATGTTATGTTATGCATTACTGGTGCCTTTCCACTGCCCGGTTATAACATGCTTCTCACTGTATGCACATCTCAGCTCCCTGCCCACGACCATTTCCCCCCTAGGGGATACTTCTCCCTCCCTTCCCACCCACTCCCGGCTCTGCACACATAGTCTATAATCTAAAGTGTTCTGGTAACTAGTAATACACTTCCCTGCCTCCCCCCCATGCATCTCCCTCTTCCAAGATCTTAACGAGCTAATCTTTGGCGCTGAGCCTCCCTCTAGCACGCCAACCTTCCACAGCCAGCCACCCCCCACGTAGGTTGGACCCCTGATCGGGTACTGACAGTCCCTGTCAGCAGTCCTTTCTCTTTGTGATCTTTAGTATCCTTTCTCTCCCCTTCTGGTCCCCCCCTCCGTCCCACCCCCTTGCTGCTCTCCTCCCTCCACCCCTCTCTCTTTTCCTCCCCCCTCTTGACTCATCCCTTCACCCCCTCCCCCCCCGGGGGTGCCCTCCGCTCGAGCCGCCCCGCCGGGTGAGTCTGCGCCCATCGGTCGCTCCTGTGGGTCCCTCGCGGCTTAGGGCTCCATAATGGCCACCCTCAAATTCATGTCACATAACGTTAGGGGCTTAAACACCCCCGAGAAATGATCTCGACTCTTAGCTGATCTTAAAAGAAGTAGAACGAACATAGCTTTTCTGCAGGAGACACATTTTAGGAGTGACCATATACCCAGACGGACTAATAGGACCTTCCCCACAGTCTACCACAGCTCTTCTCCGATCTCCAAGGCAAAGGGGGTGGCCATCCTGATCCACAGGTCAGTAGCTTGGTCCCTAGAGGCCGGGAAGACAGACGCTCATGGCCGCTACATCCTGGTAAGGGGCTGGATATCTGGAGTTCGGGTCACAATGGTCAACGTATACTTCCCCAACACGGATCACTCACGGTTCCTGCGGAACCTGATCCCTGAAATACTAGAATTCCAGGAAGGCACTTTAATATTCGGGGGCGACCTTAACTTCGCCTTAGACCCCCTTATAGATGTTTCTAGGGGTGCTTCCCATCTCTCTTATGCGTGCCTGAAGAGATTGAAGTCGGACCTTCAACTTCTTCACCTCACGGATCCCTGGCGCCTGCTTCACCCACAGGATAGGGATTACACCTTTTTCTCACCGGTCCACCACACGTACTCTCGTTTAGACTATATCTTGGTGCCCCAGGCTGAACTGACTAGGGTCGCCTCGGCCACCATTGATGTAATCTCTCTCTCAGACCATGCCCCAATCCACCTGACCTTCCAACTCAGTGCCTCCCCGAACTCTCTGCCGGCATGGAGGCTTAATGACTCGCTCTTGCAGTCGGAGGAGACTAAGGCGGAGGTTCTGGCGGCGATCCGGGAGTACTTCACTGTGAATGCCTCCTCGGTCCCTAACCCCCTGGTGTGTCTTATTGAGGGCCGGGGCACGCTTGAAAAGAGAACGAACCAGACGGGTTAGCGAGTTGCTGACACAGGCCCAAACCTTAGAAAGGGCACACAAGGCCAGCCTGGCTCGTGCAACATATCAAGAGCTTTTGAAGGTTAGGGAGGAACTTAACACCCTGCTCTTTCAGAGAACCACACAAAGACTGATGTGGGCCCACCGCGCTTTCTTTGAATTTTCCAACAAACCGGGCACTCTCCTGGCCCGAGCGCTGAGGGGACCCCAATCAAAGACCTCGATCCCTCACATCAGGGGCTCTGATGGCCAAAAGCTATCCTCCTCTGAGTCTATCGCAGGAGAGTTCCTGAGGTATTATCGGGACCTATATAACATAGAGGGACAACCCCCGAACGCCCCATCCCCTGGGGAAAGTAACCCAGAGCGAGCATACATCTCGAATTCCGGAATGCCAACCCTCCCTTCTGAGGTGGCCGAGGCATTGGATGACCCCATCACTATCGAGGAGCTCTCCGTAGCGCTGGCCCACTCTAAACCCAAAAAAGCCCCTGGCCCAGACGGTTTCACCCCGACATATTTTAAGACCTTCTTTGATGTACTCTCGAAGCCATTAGTTACGGCGTGGAACTCCATCACGGATGGCCATTCCTTTCCTATTGACTCACTGCGGGCCTTTGTCTCCTTGATCCCTAAGGAGGGCAAGGACCTTACTAGATGTGGCAATTACCGACCAATAGCACTCTTAAATGTGGACCTAAAGCTCTTTGCGAAGGTTCTGGCGAACCGTATTCTCCCCCATATCCCGGACCTGATCCATCGAGATCAGGCGGGGTTTGTCCCCTTGCGGGAACCCTGGGATAACACCATTAGGGTCCTAAACCTGATCCACGCGGCCAGATCATCCAACAAACCGCTTCTCTTGCTGTCAACCGACGCAGAGAAAGCGTTTGATAGGGTAAAGTGGTCGTTCCTGCGTGCCACCCTTGAGCATATTGGACTTAAACCCTCTATGCTTGGCTGGATCTACTCCCTATACTCTTGCCCCTCAGCTGCGATCAAGGTCAATGATACCCGCTCCCCCTTCTTTGACATTCGTAACGGGACACGGCAGGGATGTCCCCTGTCACCCCTGGTCTTCATCCTGACACTGGAGCCCCTGCTCTGCATGGTGAGGAACAACCCGGCCATTTCAGGCTTTAACAAACGCTCTGGCGCCCACAAAGTGGCCGCCTTCGCGGATGACCTGATCTTCTTCCTCACCAAACCCTCATCCTCGCTGACAGCCCTGCTATCCGCATTACGGGAGTATGGTGAGCTGTCGTATTATCAAATCAACCTGGCCAAGTCCACTCTACTTAACATCACGGTGGGCGACGAGGAGCTCAGGGCGGTGACATCTGCATCCCCTATCCAACGGGCGGCGGTCTCAATCCGATATCTTGGAGTAAACATCACTCCAGACCTCGCTGACCTTTATGATCACAACTTCGCCCAGCTCCTGGCTCGTCTCAAATCGGACTTGCTCCACTGGCACTCCCTAACGCTGTCCTGGTTCGGTCGCTGCAACGCCCTCAAAATGACAATTCTCCCGCGCATCTTATACATCATGCAGGCGCTTCCGATACGCATACCCCCCGCTTTCTTCAAAAAGGCGGACGCCCTAGTCAGGGAATTCATTTGGTCCCACCGCAAGCCACGGATTCAACTCAAGCTCCTCCATTTACCCAAGGGCAGAGGTGGACTGGGCCTCCCGGACTTAAAGGCTTACCATAGAGCCACCCACCTCTCCAGGGTGGTTGATTGGCACTGCCACTCGGAAGCGAAGCAGTGGGTGACCATGGAGATGGAGGACGCCGACGACGGGGCTAAGAGCTGGCTATGGTCGTCGGAACGTCTCCCGACGGCAGTCGCGGGCCACCCCACTTTAGGTTGTACATTGAAGGTGGCAAGAGACTCCTTCAAACGCTACTCGATTTCCCCTACCCCCTCCCCACTTGTCCCTCTTCTGGGCAACCCGGCCTTTGAACCGGGCTCTCGGGGAACGCGCTTCTATTTCCTGAAGGAGGCCAGGAAGCAATACTTCTGTGACCACCTGCTGCAGGACGGGAGCTTCACCCTCCGGTGGGACGAGGTGGGGGTGGGTTCCAGGCTGGACTTTTGGAGCGGGCTGCAACTGCGTTGCTTTCTGCGCAGGTTGTCGAGGACCCCCGGAATTCTACGTCGCCTGACCGAGTTCGAACGTATCTGCCATGCGGGGGAACCGATTCGCCACACCCTGTCTTTAACATACGCCATGCTGTTGGACCCGGGGAATGACTACACGCCTCCCTTCATCCAGAAGTGGGAAGCTGACCTGAACTTGCATTTTTCCGGTGCACAAAAAGAAAAAATCCTACACTTCGCCCAGAAGTCCTCCATGGCAATCAAAACGCAGGAGACTGGATACAAAATTCTCTCTCGATGGTACAGAGTCCCTTCGGCGATTCACCGGCATCTCCCGCAGGTCACGGACACCTGTTGGAGGTGTGGGTGTGCCGGGGGTACAATGCTGCATATTTTTTGGTCCTGCCCCAAACTGGTCCCTTTTTGGACCGACGTAGCCCACACTATCAAGCATCTCACGGGTGTGAACGTCGAGGGGGACCCAGCGGCGTGTCTCCTCCACCTCTCTCCCCGTCCGATTGGGAAATATAAATCCTCCCTCACTATCCAGCTTCTTAATGCGGCAAAGGCCTGCATCCCTCTCAATTGGAGATCGGAGAATCCCCCATCCAAGGCCATGTGGTTCCGAAAAATTAACGAGTTACGCAATATGGAGGATCTCACAGCGACTTTGTCTTCACTGACCCCTATCTTGAGGCGATGTCCTGAACTTGCTGGCTACGACCCTTCATTGGTGTGGCTCGGGTTGGGGGCACGGGGGGGAGGTGCCCAGATCTGTGGGCTCTCTCCCTCCCCGCCCTATATCTCCCACCCAATTTCCCCTCCACATCCCCCGAATGACCCCCCTTGAACCCCCACCCCCTCTACTGCTCTCCCTCCCTAGTTAAACGGACTCCCCCCTCTATCCCCCTTCCACTCTACCCTATCTCCCTCCTCTCTCTTCCTTCCTTCCTCTTGTCACCCTCTCCCACTACCCCTTTTCTGGAAAGACCAGGCTTAGCCATTTGCTCGTCCTCTCTCCAGCGCCCCAGCTCTAGCATCAACCTACTACTTGAGTCCTCCTCAGAATAGAGGGGAAGCTGGGGCTGCACCACCCGAGAGACAGAGAACCGTTTGCTTTTTTCTCGTTAGAACTGGCCCTTTCTCAGCCCTGTCCCCACTACCCATTCTTGTTCTGTCTCACCAACTTAATTGTAACCTGAAAATCCTCAGCTAATCATATTGCTTGCCAGGAAATGCTTCCATTCTGTAACTCCACCAGTACCTTCTATTAGCTTATCTGAACCTTATCTAGAACAATTGGTGATGCTTGTATATCTATGCTGTTTTGATCAAAATAAAGGAATTACAAAAAAAAAACAATTTGTCTTTCTTTTAAAAATAAGATGGGATTTGCCATGCTTTTGAGAAATTTTCAAAGGTTTTTCAAAAATTATAGTATGCTGGGGTAAGACAACCTTGGGGTTGATGAAACTGTGTTTGAGTTGTATAAAAGATACAAAATCTAGGGACATTGTGAGTTTCTGCTCCCCACACTAATTGGAGTTGGGAGCAGTGTCTCAGGAGTTGCTCTATCCATGTCTTCTAATTAGGTATTAAACACCCCCCCCCCCATTCTCTTCTATTTGAGCATGTATAAAAATGCCTGTGACTACTGTGATTTATCTTTTACCCAGATATCATGGTATGTAGTAGTATAACATATGTCTCTTGTCTCAGCTTAGCTGTTCTGTTTTCTCTTCATATTTTTTCATTAAAACTCACTAAAGATTATACAGTATAAAAAGAAAAAAAACATATGTAGTTTATTTCCTGGCATTTACTCATTTCATTGAAACCCACAAAATTTTAGCCAAAACTTTGTGGGGAATAGTTAAAACCTCTCCAAGTTGAATAGAGGTCTCCTCTTGTCACTGGAACTGGTTTTCCACCACTGTAAGATTTCACCCGTTCGTGACAACTAAAAAAATTGCTTGGATAGGAGGAAAGGGATAGAGATATACTTAGAGATATAAACCTACAGAGGATGAACCTTTCTTTATACATTTATAAAAATTGCTGCTGAATGAAATAAATCACTTTTATTAATTTCCCACCTATGATGCCTCTTTCCAATAGGGATAAACTTTGGTTTGAACATAAAAACTTAGTGCTTCTTGTTACTCATTCAACCCAAAAAGTTAAAAGTAAATTAAAACACCCATACTGTGACAAGTCCATTATTAAAAATATAAACAATATCAACCACACCATTCAGCAATGTAGATTAATTATGACAACTCATCACTACAATGAATTGTCACCTGACGATGTTGACCTGGCACTCCCACCACTTAATGACAGATCCCTGACCAACTGATGTGTGTGAACAAACTGGGTTGTGACCATATTTGGTCAATTAGGTCACCCGGGATCCCTGGCTGGTTTATAAACAAATCAGGCAAGAATCCTTCATTTAGCAGCAGTAGTCTTATCTGCACATTAATTTTAGCCTGAACATCTAAAGTTTATGGGGGACCCCAACTTTTATTTTTTATAGGACAGCAAAGCCCCAATTTTGAGGTGATAAAGGGCGATAAATTGGGGTTTGCGGAGAGGGGGACAGATTCTGGATGCAACCTTTAGAATAATGGCCCCTGAATATTTGCCAGGTTCTTTACCTAGGAAAATGAGTACACGATGCATAGTTTCTCATTAACAAAAAAAAGGAATTTAAAATCATCCTCCTTAATTAAAAATAAACAATGTCTCTGAATGTAAACCCAATTGTTTTCCAGTGATTTAGATCATTTTCAATCAAGATGATGCTGACCAACTGCCAGGACAACCCGCCACCCAAAAATAATGCCCTGCCTCTACTCTATTCACAAATGATAGAGCTCTGGCTAACTGCTGTTTTTTTAAACAAACTGGCAAGGGAGCATGGGTAATGTCATCATGATTATATTTGTTGATTGACATCACCCAGGATCCCCAGCTGGTTTGTTTACAAATAGAGGTCAGCTAGAGACCTGCCATTTGCAGTGGCAGTGCTACCACCACTAAATGACAGATTCTTGAGCACAGCTTGTAAACAAACCAATCGCTTTTGAAGGATCACATCAAGCAGCTCCCTAAATTGTGTAGCTTTAAGGCATACCCCGAGCATGTTGTTAAAAGAAAATGTGTATTTTTATTCTTGTCTCTTAAACCACAACAAAAGACCATCTTCCAATGAATGGTATTTGGTATATGTGCCCCAAGGCAGTGTGCAGATATGTCCTTTTTACAAAAATGTGCAAATTTGACTTGAAAAATGCCAGGAAAAAACAAGATTTAGCTCCCTTAGACTTTAGTGGGGTTCACTGCATGTTCAGGATTCACAAACTTCCTACCAGGTTGGTCAAATGTTTACCAAACTGAAGTTTGCCTGGTTTGCTAATCCCTACTCTCCAGTTCTGGAGCTAAAAAATACTGCTCTGTAGGAAGAACATTATTTAGTTACATAGCTCCCACTTGTGCACTACCAATGTACTGCAAGACTTTGCCAGGTTTCTGGGGGCTCCCACACATGCAAACACATACCCCCGGTAAAGGTATTTGAGACCTTGTGGTTATCTGTGCCATATGTGCAAGAACCTCCCTCACATGATCAGTAGAGTTGAGCCAACCTCTGGAAGTTCGGGTTCTGCTGGTCCGTCCGAACTTATGGACAAAGTCCGGGTCCGGGTCCGGACGGAACCCAAACGATCGCACGGACAACGAACCCCATTGAAATGGGGAACTGAACTTTTAGGCACAAAAATGGCTGTAACAAAGTCCTGGAAAGCCCTAGAGGGCTGCAAAAGGAAGTAAAATGGGGGTAAGGGTAGGGCAAGTGCCCTACAAAAAAATGGGGTAAAATGAAGGAAAACGTCGGGAGATCCCGAAAGGTCCTGAAACAATGTCGGTAAAAACACGGATTTTCAAGTCAAGGGGTAAAGTTACCCCAAGCAACAGGCACGCTAGCAAACCCAAGGCAGGCCTGGGCCTGGGCCTGAAACAGGTATTCAAGCCTGCCTGGTCGTCTTGGGCTTGAAGGTCTCCAACCGAGTTGAGATGACTAGTACACTCCCTCCAAGAACGTGTATACCGTGTCTATTGGTGTTCCAGAGTTTATGGAAATGGCCCCCATACACAAACGTACACACCCTCGGGGGTCTTTGGACCGTTTCA
>BLSH010460762.1:161280-176913 GCA_018402905.1 Glandirana rugosa | reverse complement strand
AGCGGTATGTGAAATCTCTAATTTCTGCTATCTGTCCTCAGAGCAACAGCACAGACAGCAGTAGTAAAGTAATCTATCTCAGGATGCAGGATCAGGTCTTAAAATGTCTCAAATCTGTCCCTCAAGCTTTCAGCTTCCTTTCCCTACACTAACCCAAGGAGCATGTGACTGCAGCACTGTGACTCCAGCTTATAAAGAGGCTGGGTCACATGATGCACTGGCCAATCACAGCCATGCCATTAGTAGGCATGGCTGTGATGGCTTCTAAGGGCAAACCAGTGAAACGCTTGTTGATTGGCTGCCCTGCAGCTTCTCAACACGTGGAGTAAAATAGCAGAACCCCGGACCAAACCCGAACGATTTTTGAAATGTCCGGGTCTGGGTCCGTGCCACGGACACCCGAAAGTTCGGTACGGACCCGAACGTTACAGTCCGGGTTCGCTCAACACTAATGATCAGACATGCTGCAAGCATCTGCTAGTTGCCAATATCTGGTAGAGAGCAGCATAATTTATGCACATGCATGTGCCCATGAGTAAAACTGCCTCCTAGGATGTGTGATGTGCACATTCCAGGAGGCAGCAAGGAGTCCCTATGCCATTCTTGCCTATACAAAAAAGCAGGAAGAGCTTAGCTGCAACACAAAAACGTAAGGGAAATGTTCTCCATTTATAGGAGAAGGAGGAGTGAGGAACAGGAGCAAAAAAGTTTTTTTATTGGGTTAAGGTCAACTTTAAGATACTTTTTTACCACAGGCAGTATCACAAACAAAACCTGTAATGCCCTCACTCTTCATTGCACTGACATCATGCTTATTGGGAGGCTATGAAAAGCTAAACTGTTCTTATCATTTAAGTTTGCTCTTCACCCAAATCAGTGGGATGCACATTATTAAAACAATTTTTTACCCTTGCTTTCTATTAAAAAACCTTACTTATAATAGATACGCCAAAGTGAGGATTCCCAGTGCAGAGATCTTCTAAGCATTATTCAAAAAACACTAAGTAGTGAATATACCCTCACACACGCAGTATAGCAGCCTACAAAGAAGTTAAGACCTCTGAATCAGAGGATTTCTAAATGTATTTGTTACTAATGCTGTCAACTAGACCACTAATTCCAGATCACAATTTATAATCTCTTTCTATATTCAGGAATAAACAATCCTATTTCCTACTCTCAACACCTACTCACTGGACAGCATCAATCACAATGAGGGTATAGGAATACAAAGCAAAACATTGTATAGTGTAACTCATAAAAACATTACTTAAATATTAAAAAGACAGGGAAGGGGATACTATTTAACAGGTTCCAGACTGCCTCACGTACATTTACTGGTGCAAAGTGTCAGGATGCCGTGAATCTATCTATAAATGGCGCTCGCAGCAAAGCCAGGGGGCGCATGCACGACAGTCCGATTCGCGAGAGGACCGTTCAACCTACAAGAATAGACCAATGATATTTGGTCAATACCTGCCTATCGGTTCTGGCGAATGGAATGCATCCCCTGTCTGTGTAATGTAAACACAGACAGAGGAATTGATGTCACTCTCCCTCCTTTTCTGTTTGAGAGAGGAGAGAGGACATCAGAAACGCAAGTGCACCAACAATACACGAACACCAGTACACCTAGGCACACTTTTAACCCCTTGATCATCCCCTGATTGCCCCCCAGTTAACCCCTTCACTCCTGTCACCCCCTGTCACTGTGTCACTGAGTGCAGCGATCAGATCACTTGTGACACTAATCAGTGTTAGGGTAGGTAGTAGTAGGCCTAGGTAGGTATAAATACCCCCCTTACCCCTAATAAAGTTTTTAACCCCTTTATTGCCCCCTGTCACCTGTGATCACCATATAAGTGTCACGGGTGACGCTAGCTAGTTTTTTTTTTTCCCTCAGATTACCCCCCATGTATATTATATATGTATATACCTTTTTATAGGTTTTAACCCCTGATCGCCCGGCGTTGACCTCAGTTATGTTTTAGCATGCGTTTGGGTCAGCCTACATCCCTGGCAGGGTCAGATTAGTGCATTATCTGACACGCATACATACACCTATATAGGTCAGTTAGTAGTGTATTATCTGAACAGATCAATATCTGTGATCTGATCTGATCTAGATTGGCGTCCCCACTAGATTAGTGTTCATTAGCGGGATCAGCCCAGATACCTGCTAGCACCTGCGTTAAGCCCCTCCCTCCGATCAATAGATCGCTGACACTTACCAAACACAGTACACATCTGCAGCATTTGCAGAGATCATGCCTGATCCCTGCGAAAGCTGACAGGGATTTTGGTAGGGATTTGAAACAACCAGGTGCACTTTTTTGCCTGTGAGTCACACTAGTGTACCTATAAATTTAGAGCCCAACATGTCCAATCTGTGGTACACTAGTGAAGAGGCCTACGCGATGATGAGCATGACAGACAAGAGCAATGAGGAAGTTCCACTGTCAGAATCAGGCTCAGTATTTGAACTCGTAGACAGCGGCGGCACCCTGTCACATAGTTCTGACGATGGAGTGGTCCCTGCTAAGGTCAGGTGTACCAGATCTAGTTTTGCTGTCGCTGAGGTGCAAGAACCGCAAGGCTCTCGAATGGAGCAGAGAGCCAGTACTAGCTCCGCTACTACTTCTGGCGACCTGGCAAGCACCAGCAGCCTAGTACATTCTGGTCATAAACAAACCAGCACTGCAGTAACACTTGGTGATGTAGCGAGTCCCATAAGTGCAGTTCAAGCTGGTGCAGCTAGCACAAGTAGTGTCCTACAGCCACAAAGACAAAAATAGGCCCGCAAAGCCCATAGTGCCCTTCCTGCTGCACTTGCAAACCCTGATTGGCAACCCACCACTGATGCAGTGCCCGTACTTCCCCCATTCACTGGCCTACCCGGAATTCAGGTGAATTTTTTTTTCACTGTTTTTCACCGTAGATTTCTATAGATCTATAGTGGACCAAAGCAATTTATATGCTGGTCAATACATCGCTGCTAATCCCCATTTGTCACTTGCCAGAGACTGGAAACCAATTACGGCTCCAGAATTTAAAACCTTTCTGGGCCTTACACTCCTCGTGGGCATACATAAAGAACCTGAGTTGTGGTCATATTGATCCACTGACCCATTTCATCACATGCCCGTGTTCTCTGCTTGCATGGCCAGGACACGATATGAGCAGATCCTGCGGTTTATGCACTTCAGCGATAATGAACTCTGTCGTCCATGGGGTGACCCTGAATATGATCGGCTTCACAAAATTCGGTCCCTCATAAACCACTTCAACACCCAATTCACAGCACTGCTTATTCCTGACCAGATTGTCTGCATAGACAAGTCCCTGATTACATTTTCTGGCCATCTTGCTTTCAAACAGTTCCTCCCCAGCAAGCGTGCCAGATACGGGGTCAAGATGTATAAGCTCTGTGACAGAGCCACAGGCTATACATGGAGCTTTATGGTTTATGATGGCAAAGACAGTCATGTGGAGCTGGAAGGATGCCCAGGCTACATAGGGAGCACTGGCAAAATTGTGTGGTGTCACCCTTATTCGGAAAGGGGTACCATTTGTACATGGACAATTACTACTCAAGTGTGCCACTTATTAGTCACTTTGATCATCAAATTGGCATATGTGGCACCATGCAATCTAATTGCCAGGGCTTCGCCCTAATTGCTGGTAGAATCCCCACTTAGACGGGGGGAGAGAGCCTGCTTGAAAAGTAGTAATTTGCTTGCAGTGAAGTGGAGGGATACAAAGAATGTTTTCATTCTTTCTTCCCTTCATGCAGACACGGCTGTCCAAATTACAACGGCCACTGGTGTTGTGGAGAAACCCCTCTGTGTCCACGAATATAACCAAAATATGGGAAGGGTGGACCTCAATGACCAGTTATTGGCACCATACCTAATTGCCCGTAAGGCCAGATGCTGGTACAAAAAAGTGTCTGTATACTTATTCCAATTGGCTATGCTGAACACTCATGTGTTATACAGAGCATCAGGACGGACTGGATCTCTCTTTCAATTCCAGATAGAGATCGTCAGAATCCTTCTGTATCCAGATGGTTCTGCACCCCATTTTCCCAATCCAAATGCAGTGAGCCGGCTGCATGAGCGGCATTTTCCACATGCCATGCCTGGTACCCCTACCAACCGAGCCCCCCAAAAAAGATGTTGTGTCTCCTGACGATGCGGATACAGGCGTGACACTCATTTTTATTGCCGCTCCAGTTTTAACCAGCTTGGTCTCTGCATCGGTGACTGTTTTGAGCGCTACCATACACTAAATGAGTATTAGCATAGGGTACAGTAAAAACTTGCGTTCGTCCGGTGTTCCAGTGAACCCGTCCAGTTGTGCTTATGTGTTTATGTGTCACCAGGAGTGTGAGTGTTGGGAAGTAAGAGGTGAGTGCGCATGCACCCCACAGTGACCCCCTCACTCACGTGCTAATCTCCTGTTCCGAGGGTGTCCCCCGGTTCACCTTGTTGTTACTCCAGGCGATCCACATATAAAGACAAGAAACCTCACATTGGTAACTCAATTCTGTGTCATTAAACATAAGGCATAGTATCCACTCACTGTTAGTTTTGCCGTGATGAGTATCCAGGAAGTCAGGCAGGCTATTTCACTTCCCTGCGTTCCACCTTGTGTCTTTCTGATAGAAAGTCCTCGGAACGGGAGATTAGCACGTGAGTGAGGGGGTCACTGTGGGGTGCATGCGCACTCACCTCCTACTCCCCAACACTCACACTCCTGGTGACACATAAACACATAAGCACAACTGGACGGGTTCACTGGAACACCGGACGAACACAAGTTTTTACAGTACAATTTATGAAATTTGGTGTTTCTGTATATAAGCAAACAAATTAGAAGTAGAAACTTTGTTTTTCGATCGCTGGACGAATATAACTGGTACACTAGGAATACACACCAAAACAGGTGCATTCCCCAGAAGGGGCTTATTCACCTAAGGGGAGTTACGCACACCAAAAAATCCCCTAAATTTTGGGCACGATTTTTTCATTTTATTGTGAGACAGCGCCATACCCATCTTGTCTTTTTTATCTTTATCCTATGAAGACACCTTCAGGTGTTCTTTGGATGGGGGCAGCAGTCTAATTTGGACAAATGGTTTTTATACAGTTTCTTATATAGTCCTTTATATTGATATACATATATATATTTTTTACATATTTTTCATCCCTTTTTACTTATTTATATACCATTCGGGAGGCTAACCCTTTTTTTATCTCTGCACTATTGCACATACTCCTTCTCCATTTATTTACTTAACAAAGACAGCGCCACGCCACTTCTTATTTATACATAGGGTACAGCACTACACGGGAATAGGGCACACTGTCAAAGGGTCTCCAAGATGTCACCGCATTTTGAAAGACCCCAACCTGGAACTACTGTTAAAAAAAATAAAAAAAAAGCGTACAAAAAAAGTAAAAAAAAAAAAAAGTTATAAAACCCCCCAAAAATATAAAACAAAAGCCAAAAACAGTTGTATTTTTATTGTTTTTCTATCCTTGTTTTATCTCTATTCTCTTTCTATTGCTCTCTCTATTGTTTTTTATGCATACCTGTAATGTTTTGTTACTGTTTTTTATCATGCTTTTTTTTTTTTGCAGGTATGTAATGTTTTTATAATGTTTTCCTGTAATGTTTTATTATTTTTTCTTCCTAGCAGAAGAAAAAATAATAAAAACTCTTATTTTTTTATATTACTGTGTTTTATTAATCTTTATTTGGTGTTCAGTTATGCCATCTGCAGCACTGATTTATTTATGGTGACAGCAACAGCGTTTGCTCCCATCATACAAAAAGCAGAGGTGATTTCACCACCACAGTTAAAAAAAGAGCCTATATATCAGAGCATAGGGGCAGGGGTGGAAATTGGGGTGGATTGCCTCTGTGCTCCGGTATATATTTTTAAACAGTGGCTGTGGACGAAGGGTGGTTTTCTAATGGTAGGCATACTCACTGATTTGATTATTTTTTTCATTTTACTCACAGGCTGCATGAAAAAAAAAAGAACATTACAACATATGCCCAACAAGGACCAGCGACACATTAGTATGTTGCTGGTCTTAGAGTGGCTATACCAGAATGATGCCTGCAGGTATAGGTATCATCTAGGTATTGTTCTTTTCAGCTGGCAGTCGGCTTTCATGTAAAAGTAATCTTAGTGGCTGATTAGCTGATAGACTGCTTTTACAAGCAGCGGGAGGGAATGTCCCACCTCTCGCCATCTTCCATGGTTTTCTCGGGCTCTCCTGTCCCACCGGGGAACCCAAGAATGCAGCTAGTGTTTCTGACAGCTGACCATAGAGCTGATTGAAGACTAGAATGGCTCCAATCATCTCTATGGCCTAAGATACCAGAGGCTATGAGCATTTCATGACTTTGGTTTCGCCGGATATAAACCGCACCATTGGGAAATTGGGAAACCATCTTATCACACTGATTTTGGTGTGGTCAGATGCTTTAAGGGCTGAGGAAAGATCTAGAATCTAATATACCCCAAATTAAATAAAAAAAAATATGCAACACTACTTATTTTTATCAAAAGCAAAATGAATAATTAAAAAAAATGCACCCCTGTCCCCCCTTGCACACGCACAAAGGTGAACGCAAACATCTGTCTTGTGTCGTATGTAAACAGCAATTGCACCATACATGTGAGGTATCACCACGAACATCAGATCGAGGGCAGTAATTCTAGCAGTAGAACTCCTCTGCAGATCTAAAGTGGTAACCTGAAAAGGCTTTTAAAGATGTATATAGTTTGTCGCCGCTGCACAGGTATGCGTTATTTTTAAAGCATGTCATGTTTGGTGTCTATGTACTCGGCATGAGATCATCTTTTATATTTCACCAAATATTTGGGCATTATTTTGTGTTTTTGTGCATTAAAAATCAAAAAAGTGTTTTTTCCCAAAAAAATTGCGTTTGAAAAATCGCTGCGCAAATACTTTGAGAAAAGAAATCACAGCACCCACTATTTTAAGCTGTAGGGCCTCTGATTTAAAAAAAAATATATAATGTTTGGGTGTTTAAAGTAAATTTCTAGCAAAAAAAAAGTATTTTTACATGTAAACAAAAAGTGTCAGAAAAGACTTGGTGGTTCAAGTGGTTAGAAGAATGGGTGATGTGTGGCATAGGCTTCTAATGTTGGGCATAAAATGCCAGGATAGTTCAACCCTCCCCCCCAAATGAGCCCATTTTGGAAAGTAGACACCTGAAGCTATTCAGAGAGAGGCATGTTGGGTCCATGGAATATTTTATTTTTTTGTTGCAAATGATTTAAAAATGACAAAAAAGAAATTACACAAAGTTGTCACTGAAATTATAAATTGCTCACACATGCCATGGGTATATGTAGAATTACACCCCAGAATACATTATGCAGCTTCTCA
The DNA here is from genome assembly GCA_018402905.1 of Glandirana rugosa. Taxonomy (NCBI): domain Eukaryota; kingdom Metazoa; phylum Chordata; class Amphibia; order Anura; family Ranidae; genus Glandirana; species Glandirana rugosa. The sequence continues at coordinate 169,480 of BLSH010460762.1, read as the reverse complement.
TGAGTACGGAGATACCCCATGTGTGAGATTTTTTGTGAGTCTATCCGCGTATGGGACCCCATAAACCAATCACCGCCTTCGGGATTTCTAAGGGTGAAAATTTATGCCTTCACCCCACACTACCTATCACAGTTGCGGAGGCCATGAAATGCCCAGACAGCAACCCCCCCCCCCAATGACCCCATTTTTGAAAGGAGACACCCCAAGCTATTTGCTGAGAGGCATGTTGAGTCCATGGAATGTTTTATATTTTGCCACAAGTTTGGGAGAAATTACACTTAGACTAGTTGTCACTAAATCATATATTGCTAAAACATGCCATGGGTATATGTGAAATTACACCCCAAAATACATTCTGCTGCTTCTCCTGAGTATGGGGATACCACATATGTAAAACTATTTGGGAGCCTAGCCGCGTACAGAACCCCAAAAACCAATCACTGTCTTCAGGCTTTCTAAGGGCATAAAATGGTGATTTTACTCCTCAGTACCTACCACAGTTTTGGAGGCCTTGAAATGTCAAGGTAGCACACACCCCCCCCCCCCAAATGACCCCATTTTGGATAGTAGACACCCCAAAGTATTTGCTAAGAGGCATGGTGCGTATTTTGCAGCTCCCATTTGTTTTGAAAAATGAAGAAATAAACAGAATTTTTTTTTTTATTTCAAAACTTTGTGACAAAAAGTGAGACCTGAAAAATACTTAACGTGCCTCTCAGCATATAGCTTGGAGTGTCTACTTTCCAAAATGGGGTCATTTGAGGGTGTTTTGTGCTATCTGAGCATTCCATGGCCTCCGAAACTGTGATAGGGAGTGAGGAGTAAAATCACCATTTTATGCCCTTAGAAAGCATAAATGTGGTTATTGGTTTTTGGGGTCCTGTATGCGGCTAGACCACAAAAAAGACTCACATAAGTGGCATCCCCGTATTCAGAAGAAGCAGCGGAATGTATTTTGGGGTGTCATTTCACATACACCTAAGGCATGTTCGAGCAATATATCATTTAGTGACAGCTTTGTGAAAAAAATTGTAATTTCCCGAAACTTGTGGCAAAATATAAAATATTCCATGGACTCAAAATGCCTCTCAGCAAATAGCTTGGGGTGTCTACTTTCCAAAATGGGGTCATTTTTTTGGGGGGTTGCTATCTGGGCATTTCATGGCCTCCGCAACTGTGATAGGTAGTGTGGGGTGAAGGCATAAGTTTTCGCCCTTAGAATCCTGAAGGAGGTGATTGGTTTTGGGTCCTGTACACAGGCTCCCAAAAAGTCTCACACATGGGGTATCCCCGTACTCAGAAGAAGCAGCAGAATGTATTTCAGGGAGTAATTCCGCATATACCCATGGCATGTGTGAGCAATATATAATTTCATTGACAACTTTGTGTATTCTTTTTTTTATTTGTCATTTTTCAATCACTTGTGACAAAAAAAAATATTCAATGGGCTCAACATGCCTCTCAGCTAATTCCTTGGGGTGTCTACTTTCCAAAATGGGGTCATTTGGGGGGGTTGTACTGTTCTTCCATTATAGCACCTCAGGAAATAAGATAGGCAGTCATAAAATAAAAGCTGTGTAAATTCCAGAAAATGTACCCTAGTTTGTAGACGCTATAACTTTTGCGCAAACCTATAATTATATGCTAATTTAAAATGTTTACCCGAGATGTGGCTGAATGCATTTTGGCAAAAATTGATGACTAAAATTTAGTTTATTGTAAAAAATAGAAAATATAATTTTTTCCAAAATTTTCGTTTTTTTGTTTATATCGCAAAAAAAAAAAAGCTCAGAGGTGAACAAATACCATAAAAGAAAGCCCTATTTATGGGAAAAAAAGGACACAAAATTCATGTGGGTACAACATTGCATGACGTGCAATTACCAGTTAAAGCAGTGCAGTGCCAAATTGAAAAAAGTGCTCTGGCCCTACAGTGGGAAATCCTTCCGGTCCTTAAGTGGTTAAAAAGGAATTATGATATTATTGAGTGTTCCACCTATACTTTGGAATATGATATTTATTTTTTATGATCTTTTAAAATTTTGTTTTTGTACATTTAAGATAATGTTGCTATGTTAACATTTTTTGAGGGATCTACTTTTCTGTATATAGAATATCTACTGGCGTGACTTCTGGGATTATTAGGAGTATTACTTGTTGTGGTTGTTTGGTTACCATTAACCACTTCAGCCCCGGAAGAATTTCCCAGGTTAGGACCAGAGCACTTTTTGCAATTCGGCACTGCATCGCTTTAACTGACAATTGCGCGGCCGTGCAACGTTGTACCCAAACAAAATTTGCGTCCTTTTTTTCCCACAAATAGAGCTTTCTTTTGGTGGTATTTGATCACCTCTGTGTTATTTCTGATCACCGCTATAAACAAAAGAAGAGCGACCATTTTGCAAAGAAACCAAATTTCTTACTTATTGCTAAAATACAAATTAAAACAAAATATAAAAAAAAATTTTTTTTCATTGGTTTTGCCGATTTATATTCTTCCTCATATTTGTGATAAAAAAAATCACAATCGGCGCTTATTGATTGGTTTGCGCAAAAGTGGCTGCGTTTACGGATGGTGAGAATTCATTTCTGGGGTTTTTATTTTTTTAAATTTTTTTACTAGTAATGGCGGTGATCTGCGATTTTTAGCGTTACTGAGATATTGCAGCGGACATGTCGGACATTTTTGACACTTTTTTGGGACCAATGACATTTATACAGCGATCAGAAATTTAAATGTCCACTGATTACTGTATAAATGTCATTGGCAGTGAAGGGGTTAACCTGCAGGGGGAGATCTAGGGGTTAACTATGTTCCCTGGCTGTGTTATAACTGTGGGGGGGTTGGGCTACCATGGGCATGAGAGATCTAACTGATCCCAGTGACAATGATCAGTAGATCTCCCATGCCCCCACTAACAGAGCGGGGAACTGCCAAGCTTACATCGGTGGTTCCCTGTTCTTTGCCTGTGGCCACTCATCGCGGCTCGCCGGCAGACAACGATTCCGCCCGAGCCCCAGGCACACTCCTCAGGAGTGCGGCGGGCGCGCGCCCCCTAGCGGCCACTCGCAGAGCGCCGTTTTTTTACGGCGATCCGCGCCCAGCGTCCACACTGCCGCCGCAAATAGACGGTGGGCGGTGTGGAACTGGTTAAGTTTACTGATGTTCCTGTCATGAGTTTTTCATATTTCATAATTCATTTTTATCTGTATGCCTTGTGGATCTGATGTCACCAATATACCACAAGGCCAATACAACATTTTCATTGGCCACTTCTGTTGCAGGGTGACAAATCTTTCCCCATCCCAGGAATTGACATCACAATATTAGGGGAAGGAGTTTCCCCTAATGCATCAGCAATAGAGTAATCTTTGGTATAGGAGAACTATTAAAGCGTTTGTTACCCTAAAAAAAATGATCCTGTCCCTTTAAAGCATGTTATACAGCACAGTGCTTGTGCTGTATAATTTGGCCCCCTGTATCACCTGAAATACCTGGCTGATCCTGCCTGGCAATGCCCTCCCATCTGTGAACTGACCACAGTATATCATGGCTCCTGAGCCCTGACAATGTGGTCAGTTTACATGCTTATGTCATCCTCTGTCTCTCCTGTCCTCTCTCCCCCTTCATCCCTGCCTGTCAGCTAGTGACAATACCCCATCTTTATACTATTAGCTCTGTCTCCTAATGCTATGTCCCCCTGTATATGTGATTTATGAAAAAAATGCAGTATACACCTTATTCTTGAGCGCCACTCAGTGCTCACATGATTGGCTGTCTCTCTCTCTCCTCTTCCCTCTCCCGACTGACGTCAGTGGTGGAATCTCAGCCAAACCCACTGCAGCTGTCAGACAGGGAGAGGAGAGAGCCATCTGGTCATGTGAGTGCTGAGCGGTGCTCAGAAATTAGGTTTAGGTGTCCTTTTATAAAACTGTGATCAGCCGTGATCCCAAGGATCACCGCTGATCACAGCTTATTTTCAGTTTATAAAGCAGAGATAATGGGGAGAGAAGCTGTTCTTCACCGATTATCTCTGCACATCTCCAACTCTCATTCACTGACACAGAAACGGTCAGTTTAAAAAGCTGTGATCACTGCACATCACAGGTGATCTCGGTGAGAATTCACCCTCCCCGCTTCACCAGCTCAGAGGTGGAGAATTGGGGAGGTGAAGAGAGAATCCCGAGGAAAGAGGAAGATTAGAGACTTCCTCCTGCCTCGTTCAGACCCCCCAACACATTAGCCATGTCCCCCTGCCCTGTATATGTGTATATATGTATATACATGTATATGATGTATGTGTGTATATACATGTACGTATAATGTATGTGTATATATATGTATATATAAGGTGTGTATGTGTTTATATACACATATATAGTGTAGGGGGGCTAATAATTGTATTTACTGTTTGGGCGGGCTCCTCGGAGATGTCCGTTACTGAGCAGTGATAATTTATCACTGCTTAATAAATGGACATCTCTGAGTTTCTGTGAATTTCGGTGCCGTAATCTCGTTATGTCTCACGAGATCAGGGCGTTCTCCACAGTTTAAAGCGTTTGTAGATCACTTCACTTCACCAACTGTGAAGGGATCTACACACCTTTATAAGCAGGCACACAGGGGAGAACAATCTCCTCTGTGAATGCCGGAGAACTGTGCAGTGGATTTTTTACACTGCTTTATAAACGTACACCATAATCTGCATTTATTTATAAATCACACACATGGGGGACACAGGATTAGGAGACCGCGCTGATAGTATAAGGATGTTAGAGTGGCTTAACAACCACTTAGGGCACTTGGCGGTAGCAGTAAAGCGCTGATAGTTTCAGCAGGGCTTTTCCGCTGTTATAGCGGCGCTATGGTGATGCTATGCAGGTGGGAGTGGGGCACTTTTAACCCCCCGCAAGGGGTTAAAAGCACCAGCGTGCCGCTCTTCTGAGGCGGTATGCAGCCGCTTTGGAAGCACTGCCCATTGATTTCAATGGCAGGGGCGGTGAATACACCACTCAGCGCACCGCCCCAAAGATGCTACTTGCAGGAGTTTTCCTAACATCCTGCAAGCACACCGCCCCGGTGTGAAAGCTTTAGGGCTTGTACACTGGGGTGGATTGGGATGAGTTTTTCAGGTGCTTTACAGGCGCTATTATTAGCGCAAAAGCGCCTGAAAAACGTCTCAGTGTGAAAGTGGCCTTTAAATGGGGATGAGTAAAGCCTTATACATTTGTATTAAGCATGTCAAACTGCTCGTTCCTGATGACAGCCCATAGGACAGTAGTACAAACAAAATCAAGGCACCTCAAGGCCCCTTTTTAACAAAATGAATTACAAATCTTCACAAACATTGTCTGTGAATCCCTAGTCACTATAAATAGAAATACAAAAACAAAATGATTAGTTATGGACTAAACCATCAAAAATTGGTCCCTCAAATGTATTAGTAGACTTGTATCCAAAGCATTTAACCAATCTACTTTATTGTACATAGAAAACAAAAATTTGAAAGACAGTTAAAAAAAAAAAAACCTCCATGTATTAAATATCTGATATTGAATTGTGACTCCAGTCCCATGGGCATATATCAACACACTTCCTATAAGTAAATTCTTCCATGAAAGACTCAATAGTCATATTGAAAATCACAAATTGTGCAAAAACAATGCATGACGTCCTTTGGACAGACAACATCCGTATTCCATAGATGCTAAATGTTTCATTTCGTTTGGGAGAAAAGGGGGGATCGGTGGGTCTGCACCCCCCCCCCCCACAAGCCTCTTCTTTACCTCCCCACCCATATATCTCACATATACTCATATCCTCCTGAACTGAATAGATACACGATACCTATTAAGTTGCTTCCTACCCTATGATACCTTGGTATACACAGCCCCCTTTAAGTTTTCTTAGCCACAAAATCTACACTTACTCTTCTTATTAAATGGAATCTATCAACCATTATTCCTTTATAGAAGAAATGTATTCTCATTGTCTGTTATTATCCAGATGGTTGTACTCCTTAATGTAATTATCGTCTTCTATTGTACAACAAAGCATTCTTTTGTGTATAAATGTTCTACACATTTGTATGTAACCTTTTGCTGAATAAAACCTTATGAAACAAAAAAAAAAAAAAAAAAAAGTTTCATTTCAACATATATGACTCCATTCGAGCATTGGAAAAATACTTTCGATAAAGGTTATATATTTCCTTCAGATCAAGCTTAACATTTGTGGAAGTCTGTATTTGGATAACCTAAAATAACATGTGTCCCAGATAGAGGTCAATGTTGAAATGTACAGTATACAGTGTGGTCCAGAGCAGGGTTTGTTAGGACAGTAGCAGTGATGTATATATGATGTTATGCTTTGTATTCCCATAACGCCACTCTGAATGATGCTGCCAACTACGTTAGGTTTTGCCACAGAAAGGAAGAGATCGTTTTTTTCTCAAAGTATGTTAGTGCAAATAAAAAAAGGTATCACAGATAGTAAAAATTTGATTTCCTTGTGGTAACATGTGCCTCCCACTGATTCAAGTGAATAACAAATTTAAATGATTTGCATAGCTTCCTAATAATAATAATTTATTTTATGATGTTTTACGTCATTAAGGATTTCTGGAAGCAAGTGTAATTATCTAGTTATCTGTTCCTTTCACTGTTACTGTGGGCTTTTAAAGTTCACAAAAGGCAAGCAGTTCATTTGATTTTATGACTATATCACTGCTTGTTTTCAGTCTCAACCTCTTTAACTACTAAGTTTTTTAAACTTATACTTCCACATCATTCTTGGCTCTCTCTTGATCACATCTTGTCTCCTAAGGATGTCAACACATGAGAAGCTTTTACAGGTAAATAGCAAACCTAAAATACATTACATGCAAAAAAAATGTTATTGGGAGAATGTTGGTGAAATTAATGGTCTGGCAACAGGGTCTCTGTTGAGGTTATCTCATTAGCATCACATTGATTTCAGTGGGCTGCAAACAAGCAAATAGATTTAATCAGCAATATAGCCTGAGCCTTATTTATGGTATAGATACAGAAAATTCTTGATGCAGCCTCTTTTCTGCGATTAGGGGTCATTCATATGTGCATATGCATATTTTCTGCATGGAACACATGTTCTTGTTAGAGCTGGCAGAAAATCCAATGTAAATAAGCATCTAAAGTATTCACATTTACTCACATACAATTTTTGTAGTCAACTCACATGTGTATGAGTATATGTTTACACACGTTATCACAAATTGGAAGCCTATATGCATAAAATCTGCAGGTGTCCTAAATTTTTTTGTATGCTGCTCAACATAGCACATATTTTTGTTTGCAGATGCAGCTGTGTGTATGGCCCCATTGATTCCTATAGTTCTGTGCTTTGAGTACTAACCATTATACCAGGGCCACAGATAAAGTGGCACCACTGGGCCTCTTGTAGGGGGCCTGGGCCCCATCAGTTAACAGGGGGCTGACCAGAACTGGTCAAAGGTTGGTAGGGGGCCCCATGAGATGCTCTGTCACTGCACCTCTACCTGTTGAAGATCACCAATCATACTTGCTTGCACAGCTGTCTCTATTCACAGTGCTTTCCTCAGCAGTCCAGTTTCCTAGATCGGTGACATGTGATTGGTCCCCCTCATCCGCCCCGCACACAAGGACCCCCTTACGTGACGACAGGATGGAGACTGCAAAGATCCCTGTGTCTGGCCACAGAACAAGGAACACCCCCTTCGGCAGAGCCATGCATGATAAACCCCACCTCTGCAGCCCGGCCAGTGGCCACTCACTGGCCACCGGGATCACTGCCCTGACTCCCTTTCATTCTGCTGTGTCCCCAGCTGGGAAGATCCAGAGTTGTTCCTGTGTGAATGGAGGATGATCTTCACACACTCTTGTTAAAGGGGATATGGGGACGGCAGATTTAAATATACAGCACACAGCAGCAGCTCTAGATCTTGGCTGCCAGAGCCTACAAGATAGCAGCACGGGGCCATAATTGTGAGTAACAGACATACTGACCCCCCTCTATCTCACCCCCTCTCTCTTACTCCCCTCTCTCTCATCCCCCTCTCTTTCACTCCCTCTCTCTTTCCTCTCCCCTCATTCTCTCTCCCCCACTCTATCTCCCCCCAGTCATACAGACAATGAGTGTTAATACCGGGGCACGACGATAGAACATCCGAGACCGTCGGTTCTA
>BLSH010460762.1:118427-134925 GCA_018402905.1 Glandirana rugosa | reverse complement strand
TTAACATTTTGAAATAAATAATCTGGGTAATTTTAATCAACCGGGATCAACTGATGCTTAGGGAATTACAATTTGAGACCAGATCGGGTGAATTGCTAGCGAGAGAACTTAATTAATATATCATCTGTAATTGCAGTAGTTGAGATACACCACACTTCATCCTGCAATAGATTGATGGATATCATAAGTGGTGACTCCAAACCCCTTGAATCTTAACTAACCAATTAGACAGCTTTGTCCTGTATAGGTGCTTTTAATACTGTGTAGGAAAAAAAATGAATTGCCATTGAAGTCAAATATTAGCAGCAAGTTTAAACTGTTCTTTTCATTTATATATGTTTGACACTTGCTCTCATTTAAAGGGCCAAAAAGAATACATTACCAATATATTTTACCCTTATACAGTATAATGGACCTGCTAGTAAGATGTACAAATATAACTGGTACAAATAATAATCTGACCAGCCTGCCTTCTTTAGATATATAAAGGATGCACTAGTAGCCTTGTCTGAGCTTTGCACAAAATGAATTTAGCTCTTTCTTTGTACTGAGCATTATTTATAAATGCATGTCTTAAAAAGAACATGTGGGGATAGAAATGCTGGCGCTTACACTGTTCATTTGGGTTTTAAAGTGACCCTGTCAGGTTAAAAAAAACACAACAGCTAAATGGTCTCTGCAAGATAACAGAAAATATTCTCCTTTCTCCAGTGATCTCTGTTTCCTACTTTCTCTCCTTTCTAGAGCTGCTGCCTCCATCAGTCTTTTCAGCTGTTGACAACACTTCCCCATTCCAGTGTTACTGCCACATTAACATTTGACACTGTCAGAAGTGTTGAATGCCTGCATCCTCTGCCATGTACCATGGTTCCATACCCAGACACCTACATCAATGCTTAGTGCTGTAGTGACACATAGGTCAGAAGATAGAACCACAGCTTTCAGAGGGGTATACCAGTATTCAACACTCCTGGAAGTTTCAAATTCTAAGGAGACTGGTGTAACACTGGAATGAAGCAGAGGTAGGAACATGGTTCACTTGAGAATTAAGTACAGTTGCTCTTCTCTTGCAGAGACCTTTCAACAGCTAATTTTTTGAAGGTGCAGCAGGCTGTGGTGCTATCATCCTCACCCTATTTCACTACCCAGGAAGTTGTTGACCTGGTCCAGTATAGTGATTCACTAGGAAGTGCAACAATGGGATAGGAAGTGTTGAGAATTATCCTTAATTGGACACAGATGACAAAAAGCTGACATGGTTTATAACACCCCCCACTATTCAGAAGAAATTGCCTTGTTCTAATAAAAAAAAAATAGAAAGAAACAAGTACTTTTAGGTGGTAATCTAAATAGAATATTAACATGCCCACATTCAGTCTACTTATGACATTAATTTTGAATTAGAACATTTCTTTTTATATTTTAAGTTTGCTATACTGTCTGCAGGGAGAGGGAATTCATAATCATATCTGATGTATTTGTCCAATAATTGACCTGAAGTCTGTGAACTGCCAGTTGTTAGCCTTTTTTTAGACTGAAATGGCTGATAGCATGTAACACTAACTTCACAGCAAATGTATATGTTAAGTAAATGAATAGACTACAATACTTGTGGAATATATGTGATATAAGCATATATGGATTACAGGTCCTTTTAGCCAGAGTGTACAAACATTGGTTAATTTAATGTCTATATTGACCAAGAATAGACATAAAAGAAAAGCTTAGTTGTAATGTGTACAGCGTGGTAGGCTTATTTTACTAAAGCAAAACACACAGATGAAGAAAGCCATGCACAATGTGAAATTGCATAGTAATTAAAACAATCAATGTTCACAGCATAGTAAAAGCGAGTCTCAATCTGAAAAGCACTTCCTTGAATAAGCATTGTTAAAATGCCATCAGTACACCTGACACATAATAAGACTGTCAAGCTAGAATTGGCATTCACATAAATAAGAATTATCGTTCCGGTATATTGAACAGAAAAAAAGAATAATGTGATATTTAGAAAGGTCAGATGTTAGCAGATCCTGCATATTACATGAATCATGAAAGCAATTGTTCTGTTGTATCATATTTAGCATACAGGTGATCAACTACTTTGTAGGAGCATGCACTTGGTATCCCAAATCATTATACTGTCTCCTGCAAACCAAATAATAAAGCATTAAAAGCGCACGAATAGGAATTCCTCTTTACTATCGCTGATAAAGAATCTTTTGAGTAATGTGAAAAGAGTTTATTCTGTATGTTCAGTTCTTGTTTAGTTACTCTGATTACTAAATCATTCATCTAGCATCCAGTGTACTCACTCAGTCAATTAAATCTCTTATTGTATCTGATTTGTCAGTGTCAATGTCATTGTTAATCTCTTAAATCCACATCAGCTCTGAAGCCTAAATATTGCTTTTTCTTTGAAGTGGCTGGAAAATGCCACTGGAAACATAAAGCAGACTTCCATAAACATCAATAGCCCTGTGCCTTTATTTCCAAATAATTACAACAACATTCTGTGTAGATATACCAGAAAAAAACCCATAAAGCTTTAAAATGCATCTACTGGTTTATCATCCCTCCATACAATATGCTCCATTGCTTATACCCATCTGCTGTGGATTCCTCGAAAGGTGAACAACTTGTACGTATGAGAACTTAAATAACTTATTACCTTGTAAATGTCAAATTATCACCAAGTCAGCCAGCATGTCATATTTATTGCTCATAATACGTGCTCCATCACATCATACAAAATGCTATGTTTTTCTACACCAGTGACCATTTATTAACATAGAGTGTAGGTTCAGAGAAGCACGTTTTTCAATAAGCTAAAGCAGAAAACAATTTTGTAAATGTACTTCTTTTTTAATCAAATGGGAGTGAAATGAATGCTATACTGGCATGCAGATAAACCTATTTAAATCAGCAGCAGAAAAAACTGCAAAATGCTATAGCTGCTAAGTCTCCCTAGTACTAAAGCACTGGGATGTGCCAGCATTTTCCTCTGCACGTTACACACACATCAGCTAGAATATCTAGGCGAAGACAAAAAAGAAAAGGCTCTCTTACCATGCACAGAGAGAAGCTATTCGTTCAGCTAGATCCAAGACTGCTGTATCCAGACGGGCAGCATGAGTGATCCTTGGGCCTCACACAAAAGCGAGATAATTGGCTCTCAATGAAGAGATGTAAACATCCATCATAATAGCAATGGTGCTGAAGCTGAAAGCTACCTCAGCTGTTCTAGCTACTCTGTGAGATGATGTCACAAACATCATCTCGTGTACTCTCATTGGCTTTTGTTACCTGGAATAATATCTTAACCCTAAGCTTGCAGCACCATTTCAAAAGGCGGATCACTGCTATAGTGCCTGCATGTCTGGAATGGGGAGTAGAATAACATTGAAATGAAGAGGCTCAGATAACAATACTGAAGCTATCTAGCAAAATACTCACCACATTTTCAAATGCACAGCATAGAATTATCTTTGGATGTATTAAAAAAAAATATTTTAGTTATTTTTCATATAACTTACATTTCTATCTTTAATTGTAATTCCTGTTTGAATGTAAATATTATTTTGGAAATACATGTAAAATTAGTGCCCTGACTTGTAATAGTTCTTGTCTGTGTATCAGGTGAACAATTGAGTAGTGTCCCTGATGCTTTTTTTTAATTGCACTAACATCAAAATGGACAAGCTTTCAGGATGTACCCCTTTCTTCAAGGTCCAAGCAGCACAAATACACAAAGTTTTAGCAGAATGTTAGGTAACGCAATCTCTAAAGATGGACATATGATTTACAACAATGACTGCAGGTGGGAAATATGACAAGAATTAGGGTTAGCAAGACTATATACAGTTGTGCTCATAAGTTTACATACCCTGGCAGAATTCAGAGAAGAGGAGGGTCCAGACTGCTTTGTGCAAATCCACTTCACAGGGCAGGTAAGTATAACATGTTTGCTATTTTTAAAAAAGTGAGACTTTACAATAACTTTAACAAATCTTGCAATCAATGGCCCGCATTTGTGGGAATATTTTGCAGTATAGTATCCCATAGAAAGTGTTCATTCTGAAAGGAAAGTAAAGGTTTTCTGACAAATCTGTTGGGGTATACTCATTTGTGTTGAGCACTGTATGTGATCTGGGAAAGCCGGGCCGCTTTGCCACTGTATATCTAGGTTATACGGTCAGCAAGCTGTTAAAGGCTAAGTTCACCTTTATTTTTATTAATCCCAGCTTCCCTATGTACCATGTACCAATGTATACCTCTGTTAAAGAAAACAAAAAACTGTCCCTTTAGTCAAGGGCAGGCATTACCTTAGCCTCCCATTTCTCCTACAGAAAAATCCTATATGACTTCCTGGTATTCATCCTTTGGAACGGGAAAACTCTTGGTGGACTAATGAAGTACTTCAGCCACTGCCCTCATTATCCACTTGACCTCTGGAAGATGTATCCCCCCTCATGACCAGGCCATTTTTTGCTAAATAGCACTGCGTTACTTTAACTGACAATGAAACTATCATATGACACTGTACCCAAATAAAATTTATGTCATTTTTTTCCCAAAAATAGAACTTTCATTTGGTGGTATTTGATCACCACTGCATTTTTTATTTTTTGCGCTATAAACAAAAAAATATCAACAATTTTGAAAAGAAAACAATATTTTTAACTTTCTGCTATAAAACATATCCAATAAAAATGTAAAAAATCTATTTTTTTTACACATTTAGGCCAATATGTATTTTGCTATATATTTTTGGTAAAAAAATCCCAAGTTATAGCATCTACAAACTATGGGATATATACTGGAATTTATATTTATTCAATTTCTTTTTACTGTAATGGCGGCGATCAGTGACTTATAGTGGGGCTGCGATATTGTGGCAGACATTCAGGCACTAACTGACACTTTTTGGAAAACAGTGACACTAATACAGTGATCAGTGCTAAAAAATATGCACTGTCACTGTACTAATGACACTGGCTGGGAAGGGGTTAAACATCTAGGGCAAGAAAGGGTTCAATGTGTGCCTAGCCAGTGCTTTGGTTTACTGTGGGAGGTGCTTTTACTAGGGGAAGCAATTGATTTTATTCCCTGCTTTGCTTCTCCGCTGACAGGACAGGGCTCTGCTTTATTTGCATAGGCAGAGCCCTGTCCTGAGTAAATTGATAGCGATCGCCGGGTGCCAGGGGTAATCCATTGCCCCAGCATCCGGTGATCAACACCTGCTGTTAGTAATCACAGCACGGCCGGGTCACTGGTGGCACGTGTGCCCCCTACCCAGAAGTGTCAGATCACTTACTAGGCACTTTAAGTGATCTGGCGCAGCGGGCTGCTTTCCCAACGTATATCTAGGTTATAGTTCAAGGCTAAGTTCACCTTTTTTTATTAATCCCAGCTTCCCTATGTACCAATGTACCTCTGGTAAAGAAAAGAAAAAGCTGTTCCTATATTCAAGGGCAGGCCTTACCTACGCCTCCCATTTCTTACTGAATACACCACCAGTGTCTTCCTCTGCTGATCAATCGTTTTGTACCTTACTTTCTTCTTGCATAGATTCTTCATTTAGCAGAGTGTGAAGGTACTGAGTGATCACATAACAGCCTTTGTAGATCAGAGATGTGGTATTGAAAACAGGAGAAGTATATCCCTGGAAGTCTGTAAAGCTCACTGTAAACTATACAATCGGATTGTACAATCTCCTTTAGCTCTACTATCAACTGTGTAGAGCAAGGGAATGTCTGACTGGAAACAGATGGATTAGGAAGATAGACGCGTCCTTCTATTATATAATTTTGATAAATGTAGAGAGGATTGTACAATCATATTGTACACTCATATTGTATAGTGTATGGGCCACCTTTTATACACCTAAAATGAACTTGCCACACTCTTGGTGTCATTAAGTGGTAATGGCACCCCAAACACAGAAGCAAACACATATTTTTCTGAGTGAAAAAATGCGTGGCAAAAGCAGCAAACCGTGTTGTGAAAAACATGCAAACCGCAAAATTCCAAAATGCCCTATTCTGTGATGCAGTAAGATGGTGCATTATGGAATATGACATTTACCAGATGGTCATATGATGTTACAGGAAGTCAGGCCTCGGGTGCATTTTTTCACATTTTAAACCGAGAGGTACAGATTCAAAGTTGCCATGCCATGGACTAGGTAAGTGAGAGATAAGCATAAAGGGAAGGTTTGGGCAGAAAAGGCATTAGAAAAGGCATCTATTAGGACAGAAACAATTAAGTACTGTCTGTGACACTTTTTTTTATTTGCACTAACATGCAATTTTTCAGTACAAGCTTTCAGGGTATGTCCCCTTATTCAAGGTCCAAGAATTCTAAAATTCACAAAGTGTTAGCAGAATGTAAAAAAAAAGACAATCTCTGAGGGAGAAAAAAAGGAAAAAAACACAAACAAATGTACACATCAATGGTAATTAAACTAGTATAGTTAGTAAGACAGAGGGAGAAGTCTAGACTTGTGTGTATGGGAGGGATGATAGTCACGGGGGGGGGGGGGGGCATAAAATTGTTGGATAATAAGTGCAAGAGCCCAAGTCTAAGTTTTAGGCCATCATCTTTTGTGTCAAGTATAGCTATCATTCTTAGTTCAACAGTTTTCCATTCCTGAATAATTTTGAAATTCCCTTTAAGAACTAAGTCATTCAGATCTTCCATAGTGTGGTCCAGTTGTGAGAAATGGTGTCCCACAAAAAATGTTTCTTCGGTACCTTGTTTATATAGTACTTCCTTTCCTATCATTTTTAAACACTACATTTATAATTGTACAGGTTGATACATGATATGTTTCTTTCACTATACTTTTTATTTTTTCTATTGTTTTATCAATAATAATAATAAAAATATTATTAATAATAAGATTAATAATAATAGTAAAACAATAGTAATGATATCTTCATCGTATAGTAGCTGGCATTGGACTAATAAAACATTTGTTGAAGTGACTCTCTTAGAATATCTGGTTTCTGTTTCCAGGTTTCCAATAGAGGGCTCAATGTTCTAGTATAGGACACATTCAATCCCAAGTGTCCTATATATTTTCAACATAAGGACATACTGTACCTTTTAACGTTATACATTTTATTGTGTGTGTTTTAATTCAATATTCAATACTATATGTATTGATTTTGCTTGACAGAGGAAATAATAACATTGAAATGTAAAAATAATTATTTCATGTATTAATATAGTAGTGCCATTTGACACTTTTTTATTTCTGCACTACTGCCATTCACATCATTGACTGCTAATTTTTTAATTTGTTTGTGAGGTTAGATTGCAGCATCCTCAAAATAGGAGAAAGCACAAATGTCATGAAGATACAACACAAAGTGGTAAGTGAACACAGGGTCCTATTGTTGCAAGTTATAAGTGGTGGCCGCTCCCATTATCTCTGCTGCCACCCCCCATCCATGCGCCCGGCCCCTTTCAGGACGCCGGGTGCCTCTATTCATTTTTCACTTTTTTAAGCACCTCATTAGAGCCAGAGGCTTTAATAGGCTTAAAAAAAGACTGGGCTCTCTGCGCCCCCGATTCCACCCTATTGTGTGACAATAGCAAATTCATTTTCGCAATTTTCACACTGACGTTCCTCCCCGCCAATCAGGAGGCAGGTCGTGAGTATTTGTGCATAAGACGTAACTGCAGTAAACAGCAGGATTATGAATTAGCAGTTAGGGATCTATACAATAGACTTAGACAATGAGGCTACAGGCACTCTTGTCTTAAGAGAGCCTACAAAAGAGCCAAAGATAAAGACAGGAAAACCATCAAAGAAACCAGTCAGCCTATTAGACTTATAACCAGATTTTCCATCCAACATGCAAAAATCAAAAATATTATAAAGAAATATTGGCCCTTACTAACAGCAGATCCTCAGGTTAATAGACACATTGGACAGCATCCCCGGATAACTTACTGATATGCCCCATCCCTTAGGGACAAACTAATACAAAGTCATTTTAACCCTACTCCACCGATCAGGGCTCTGAATCCTGGCACGCTCTCCCGTGGACACTGTGATATGTGCCCATTTTTGACCAATAGCCCCACTACCCAGCTGCCAAATGGACTAAATCACCGTCTCCAGAAGAGGGTCACCTGTGACACTGTTGGAGTGGTCTATTTTGCCAGCTGTGTTTGTGGGGTTTTTACTAAACAGGCCTTCCACATAAGAATTGGAGATCATGTGAAACCTGCAACTAAACGACACATGCCTACTGCCATAGGTAGACATGATTTGTGTATTACTTTATACGATGTGAATGAATAAGTCTTTGTTACAGTGTTTTACCCCTATGTTATTCCATATGTGCACCCATTTTGGTTTAGTAACTTTTACTCCACTATATACTATTTATGGCCTTGCTGAGCACTGGATCCTTGTCTTTGCTATAAAATGTGGAATCACCTATATGATGTTCTCACCATATAGGTATTTACAGCAGGGATCCTGGTGTCAGGATCGATCTAGGCTGCCACTTGGCAGGTTTGAGCCTAGTTAATGTTAGCGGTCTTATCATTACTATACTATGTGGGGGTTTTTATCTTCCTCCCATATATTTCCTTACTCTTCATGTACAGTCCCCATGCTTTACTTTAGGAACATTGCGCCTTTTTATGTATATTTTTTTCTTTTTTTCTTTTTATTTTGAAATATTCATTGACTTTGAGTGGTGATAATTCCTAATCTATATGCTCTATTTCAGGCTTGCTCAGTTTGGCTTTTCCCCTATAGCCCACTGGTTGAATTTAAAACTCACATTAGTCTTTTTTCTGGATCCACTTTTCCCTGATTCTTGTGTACCAGTGCCCCCCAGTGCTATGCATTCTAGTTGATGACACATGTAAGTTTTTGATCATAATATCTTATCATCTCTCCTGCAGAGTAATATAAATTGAGACATATCTGTCCATACCATGCTTTGCACTTATTTCCCGTGCAGCATGAATAATATTTAATCGTGCATTTTTTAGCATGAGAGTTGATCGTTTTTATGAAATTACCCATTCATGTAATATTGTTCCATCCTAGCCTGGTCTGTATGCATCTCCTGCAGTCGCAGAGTGCTGGGTCCTCTTTTGGTAGTGGGCGGACTGCATTTCTGTCCGTGCATGTGGGTTGGTGATTGCCCTGGTAAGTTTGGGGACCCCCCGGGGGGGAGTGGTTGGGTGCTAGCCTCCTTCTTTGGGGAACGGCCTGGTCACCCTGCATCAATGTGTCCATTATTTGAAAAACATTTTTTTGTCTTTGTATTTGTTGTTGTGCTATTCATATCTTATTTTCTATTGTTAAGGCGCATATAACACAGCGGTGGTCAATCAAATCCCCCGAGGAAGCCTGTGAAGGCGAAACACGTCGGGATAGCCATTTGACCCGTCTACTATCCACCAGCAGGTTCACCCCAACCTAACCATTTGGACCACTACTTTTTAATATATGTATTGTCTCTATTTCAACCTACTTTTTAACGGATACAATAATTGTTAAAATAAAGCTGTAATGTTTTTATTAATGGTTCGGTCTGAAATTTATTTCTTTGCACTGCATAATTCCCTAAGGGAACCCCGTTTTGCTCTACCGGTATCAATAAATTTGGGATGAAGTGCGTTTTGGATTCTATTATGTATGGAATGCCAAGGGAAGAACACAATGTTAAATATTCTTTGAATATAGTACCTCGGTCCCCTTGGTCTGCCTGTAAGGCGGCACATCTGTACTGTGTATAGAACCTACTGCAGCAAAACTGACATTTATAAAGAAAAAAATGACATTTAAATTGTTTTTCCCTGCAAGCCTTCTTTATTTGGACAAGCTGGGATTTAGACTGGGCATATGGGTGGCAGGGAGTGTATTTTTTTTATTTTTTGATTCAGTAGCTGGGGCAGAGGAAATTGCCTGCTATAATCTACAGCTGGTGGTGTGCTGCTGGCAGACATGTTGCAAGGACTTGTGACACCCTTTGCTATACCATCATCCCTGTCAGTGGAGGCTGCTGAGAGGTCATGAGACATAGCGGGGTAGAAATGTGAGGAGTGAGGGGGAGAAGAATTGTGTCCCTTGTGTGTGGCTTTCAGGTGCTCTTGCCAACAGGCTGAGTGGTGGGAGGTTAACTGCCTTGTCAGGCATGTGGTACCCAAATGGCTGGTGTTTTTGCCATGCTTGATCAGCTTGCATTAGAGAATGCAAATTGAATTCCCAATGGCCGTATGTAGTGTATGAAAGTGGAGATAGAGAGCTAGATCAGCAAGATTAGTTAGTGGCATGTAGGCAGTGTAGTATAAAGATCTAGTGTAGCCTATATACAGGCAGTGCAGGCAGTGTAAGAATATATATATACATAGTGTGTGTGTGTATATATGTAAATATATACACACTAGAGTTGAGCGAACACCTGGATGTTCGGGTTCGGTGGGTTCGGTCAAACTTTGCAGAAAAGTTCGGGTTCGGTACCGAACTTTACCCCGAACCCCATTGAAGTCAATGGGGACCCGAACTTTTCGGCACAAAAATGACTGTAAAAAAATCCTGGAAAGTGCTAGAGGGCTGCAAAAGGAAGTAAAATTATTTTAGAACAATAATCTGTCCCTTACAGCAACAACAGGAACCTGACCCTATAGGAGTAGGTGATGATTTTAGAACAATAATCTGTCCCTTACAGCAACAGCAGGAACCTGACCCTATAGTACTAGAAGATGATTTTAGAACAACAATCTGTCCCTCTAAGCAGTAGACTCTACCTAGTCCAGTCAGATTGTTCTGTAATGCAGGATGAGATGTTATTAGATCTGCAATCTGTCCCTAAAAGCAGCACTAGTAGTAATCTCTACCTAGTCCACAATCAGATCGATGAGATGTTATTAATATTATATCTGCAATCTGTCCCTCACAGCGCCGGCAGCATCCTCTCCCTAGACTAGCCTGAGAGCATGTGACATTCAGCACTATGTGACTCCAGCTTATACAGAGGCTGGGTCACATGATGCACTGGCCAATCACAGCCATGCAATTAGTAGTCATGGCTGTGATAGCTTCTAAGGGCAAACCAGTGAAACGCTTGTTGATTGGCTGCCCTGCATCCAGTGCTGCACTGACGTTTCTGTCATTGGGAAAACAAAAGAATTGTCGAAGGATCTGCTGGAAAAGGTAGTTGAACTGTATAAAACAGGAAAGGAATATAAAAAGATATCCAAGGAATTGAGAGTGCCAATCAGCAGTGTTCAAACTCTAATCAATAAGTGGAAAATGAGAGGTCAGGTAGACCAACTAAAATTTCAGCCACAATTGCCAGGAAATTGTTTGGGATGCAAAGAAAAACTCACAAATAACTTCAGGTGAAATACAGGACTCTCTAAAAACATGTGCTGTTTCAAGATGCACAATAAGGAGGCACTTGAAGAAAGATGGGCTGCATGGTTGAGTTGCCAGAAGAAAGCCATTACTAGAAAGCCATTACTACTCAAATGCCACAAAGTATACTGCTTACAATACCTCAAACATCACAAAGACAAGCCTCAAACCTTCTGGCACAAAGTCATTTGGAGTGATGAGACCAAAATTTAGCTTTCTGGCCACAACCATAAATGCTACATTTGGAGAGAAGTCAACAAGGCCTGTGAAACACAGAGGTGGATCGCTGATGTTTCAGGGATGTGTGAGCTACAAAGGCACAGGAAATTTGGTCAGAATTGATGGCAAGATGAATGCAGTATGTTATCAAAAAATACTGGAGGAACATTTGCATTCATCAGCCAGGAAGCTGCACATGGGACGTACTTGGACATTCCAACATGACAATGATCCAAAACACAAGGCCAAGTCAACCTGTCATTGGCTACAGCAGAATAAAGTGAAGGTTTTGGAGTGGCCATCTCAGTCTCCTGACCTCAATATCGTTGAGCCACTCTGTGGAGATCTGAAACATGCAATTCGTGTAAGACAACCCAAGAATTTCCAGGAACTGGAGGCTTTTTGCCAAGAGGAATGGGCAGCTTTACCAACTGAGAAGATACAGAGCCTCATCCACAAATACCACAAAAGACTTCATGCTGTCATTGATGTTAAAGAGGGCAATACATGGTATTAAGAACTGGGGTATGTAAACATTTGATCAGGGTCATCTGGGTAGTTTCTGTTGTCATTATGATTTAAAAAGAGTAAACACAGTTGATTGATAATAAATGGCTTCAGCTAAACAACAACCACAAGTGAAAAATGTTGTTGTGTTATCATTCATATCCTCTGAAAAATGGGCAAGAAATCATAAATTCTGCCAGGGTATGTAAACTTATGAGCACAACTGTGTATATATGTATATATGTATATATATATATAAATATATACTATATATATATATATATATATATATATATATATATATATGTATACACACACCCTGCATTTAGTGTAGGCTATATATACAGCAGGATTAAGCCTCTGTGTATGCAATATCACATGTGGCCAGAGGTGCGGGTCGCTGGTGAACCTCGGAGACGCTAGGAAGCATTCAGAAATACTCAGAAATAATGAAAGTGTAAATAGTTCCCAAGCATTTCCAAATGTTTCCAAGCGTCTCCGAGCCTCACAAGCGTCACCACACCTCTGGCCACATACAGTACTGCATAGACAAGCAGTCACTATGGAACAAATTATCTGAGTTTCCATTATTTCCTATGGGGAAACATGCTTTAATATACAATTGATTTGGATTACAAGCATTCTCCTGGAACGTATTATGCTCTTAATCCAAGGTTCCACTGTACAGTGCATTCGACGGTGTACAGTATATAATACAGTGTAGTGTGGTGTTCCTCCAGCTGCAGCTGCTAAGTTTGCTATAGTGACTAGGAGGGAGGATGACACTGACTGTACTTGGGTGCCTGAGAGAAGAGAGGATGAAAGTGAGGAGGAGGAGGCACAATTCCAATGAGGCAGGATGTCCTCCAGGGGCCAGCTTAAGGGCAGCCACCCTATTGCATCACACCACAGAGCTCCACAGGTGCAGGGCACTGCTGACTCCCCGCTGACTTCCAAAAGTTCAATGGGGTGGGCTTTATTCAACACTTGTGCAGTAGATCGCACCGTTGCTGTTTGCAATCTATGTCTGAAGCGGATCAAGTGTGGCCAGAACAGCAGCCGCTAGGGCACCACATGCTTGACGAGACATATGACGACCTGCCATACAGTCCATTGGCAACAGCACCTCAAAGACCCACATCATAAAAGGCGGACTTCTCCTTGCTCCTCATCTGGGATCTCAATCCCTACTATACCTCCAGTCCTCTCAAAAGCCTGCACTGAGAGGAATGTAGGTCTAGCAATGGGTGCCACAAGTACTTGCAGCCAATCTGCTAGCAGTACACCACCAGTTGATTTCAGCAGGCAAATTTCCCTACCCCAGTTGCTAAACAGTAAAAAAAAATACTGTCCCAGCCATCCACATGCTCAGCGTCTAAATGCTAGCTTTGCCAAATTGCTAGCACTAAAACTGCTGCCTTTTCAGCTTGTAGACTCTGCCCCCTTTTGTGAATGTGTGGAATGTGCTGTACCACAGTGGCAGGTTCCAAAAATAAATTTGTTTTCACGTAAGGCCATTCCAGCTCTCTACCGTCATGTGGAAAGCAATATTTTGGCCTCATTGGACAGGACAGTCAGCAACAAGGTTCATTTTACCACTGACTCATGGTCCAGCAGGTATAGTCAGGGATGTTACCTTTCCTTTACGGTACACTGGATAACTCTGTTGGCAGCTGGCAAGGATGCAGGACAGGGTTCAGTGTTGGACCTAGTTCTACCACCACGCCTCCAAAAAAATGGTGGTGATTCTGCCACATCTGCTTCCTCCACCCCTCCTTTTCTTTTTCCTCCGTGGCCTCTTCTGCAGCAGTGTCCTCTGAACCAGCAGTGCTCCCTAAGCATTCAAGGGGCTACGCATGCAGTCAGTCTAAAAACTGCCATGCAGTGCTTCAGTTGGTCTATCTAGGGGACAGGAGCCACATTGGAACAGAAATTCTGTCAGCTCTACAGGGGCAGGCTTAGAGGTGGTTGATTTCATGGCAGCTTGAGCCAGGAATGATTGTATGCGACAATGGCACCAACCTTCTCTCTGCCCTCCGACAGGGATACTTTACACATGTTCAATGCTTGGCACACATCCTTAATTTGGTGGTGCAGCATTTCATGACCAAGTACCCAGGCTTACCAGATATTTAGAGGCAGGCCAGAAAAGTCTGTGGTCATTTCCGGCAGTCATACAATGCCAGTGCTCGGCTGGCTGACATTCAGCGGGAATTCAACCTGCCCACCAACTGCCTTATTTGTGACATGCCCACCAGGTTGAACTCAACATTGGCAATGCTGCAGCACCTGCATGCACAGCAGAGGGCCATCAATGGGTACCTGTGTGAGTATGGCACCAGGACAGGCTCAGGGGAGCTTCTTTTTGCCATGTCAGAGTCTACTGATCAAGGATGCATGCACCCTCCTGTCACCATTTGAGGAGACCACAAGGATGGTGAGCAGGGACAATGCATGCATCAGTGACACTGTCCCTCTAGTCTCCCTGCTGGAGCACACACTTCATGGAATCATGGACAGGGCACTTGAGGAAGAACAGCTGGAGGAAGAGGAGGACTTCCTTTCCTCTCAAGGCCCTCTTTATGCAGATAGCATTCCTGTAGGGCCGCCAAACACACAGGAAGAAGAGGAGGAGGATTGTGTCAGCATGTGTCACATACCTGGCGGTGGAGTCTGTCTTGTGCAGGAAGCAACCACTCTTGCGGCCCTGGTTCGAGGGTCCCCGGTAGAGCAGACAGGGAGCTCAGGGGGGCACAAGGGCTGGACAGGATCCCTGGTGGTGATAAGGATGGTCCGGTGCAGCTCGTGCAGGTAGCGGATGGTCGTACAGGCCGGGTCGGTAACAGGCAGGCAATGTGGTACAAAGGATGCAGGCAAAGGGGTCGTCAGGTGCAGGCAGGTTCGTCAACAGGCTGGCAGCAGAAGTACCAGAGGATCAGGCAGAAGAGTGGTCGTGGGCAAGCTGGGGGTCGGTGCAGGCAGAAATCTAGGTCTAGGTCAAGCCGGGTCTCAGGATCAGATAAACAGGAGATCAGGACGCTAAGAAACACTCACACGCTGTAGAACGAACAGCATTTGCTACAGGAAGCAGGACGTTTAAATAGGGCTCCTGCTGCTCCAGGAATTAGAGGAAAGCACAAGCAGATGCAATTAACCCTTAGCACAGTCTTTTAACATTGCCCCCCCCCCCCCAAGGGGCAGCCTCCGGATGCCCAAACCTACACTTCTTTCTTGGCGGTTCCTTTTGAAGGCTTGAATTAGCTCCTCTGCACGAACATTTGCTTCTGGCTCCCAGGAATTTCCCTCAGGGCCGTAGCCCTTCCATTTAACCAGATACTGGGTGGAACCGCCTCTTTTCCTGCAGTCCATGATGGCCTCTACCTCGTACTCCTCCTCTCCATTTACCAGCACTAGTTCAGGCGGGTCTGAACTTCGTCCCGGAAAGGGATCTGGGGCTGCTGGTTTCAACAGAGAGCAGTGGAAGACCGAGTGGATACACAGTGAAGAAGGAAGGTCGAGTTCAAACGCCACCCTATTCATTTTCCTCTTAATGGGGAAAGACCCGATGAACCTTGGCGCCAACTTTTTAGACGGGCAGGCTAATTTCAGGTTTCGGGTGGAAAGCCAGACTTGATGGCCAGGCTGCAAATCTAGCTCCCCCCGCCTTCTCTTGTCGAAGGCCTCCTTGTGTAGGGATCCTTAGTTCGACAGTAAAAGGAGACGTATGGTGGGCGTCTGATTACCCGTTTGTCTCTCTTGTTTAGTTTGCGACCTCGTTATGTAGGCTACGAAAAGGAGGAAGAGTGTTCTGCTGACCCAAAGAGACAACGGTAACCGGCTCAAACGCAAATTGTTGAGGTAGGTGAGCCGGTGGTTTGTCAGAGGTAAAACCCGGTTGCTACCCAAGGTGGGGTGTAAGGAAGGACGGGACAGGTACCTCTTGTGTCAGGGTCGTCGGGTTTCCTGTTGTCTGAAAAAACTTTCATTGTTGTTCGAGGACGTCCTGTGGGATAGGTCTTGAGTCCCTCACTTGTTCCTCCGGAAGCTGTTCTCTTCCGCCCCCCTCGATCTAAACGTCGGACCGGTAGTTCAGACCGAAAGGTGGGCTTTGGACTTTAATCGGACGGGCAGATTTTTCAACCGCGGTTCCAAGTAGCCCAGAAAGGGGTAATTCTCCTTTTACTTATCCCACCGCAAACTTGAGCTGGAAGGAAGAAGTGACACATAGGTGAGCCAGAAGGTGACGAGAGACAACTTTGGTCGTCGGGGTCTAGGGAAAGGCCCTGCTTCAAGTCTGGGCGGACTTGATCACGACCATTTACCTCTCCTCCTCATGCTCCATCTCCGGTAGTACCTGACGTCCTTTTCTCCGCCAAG
>BLSH010460762.1:60587-80687 GCA_018402905.1 Glandirana rugosa | reverse complement strand
GTCATGTGGAAAAACCACAGAAGTTTTGGGATAGTGTTCTGTGGACTGATGAAACAAAATTAGAACTGTTTGGGCCCATGGATCAACGCTATGTTTGGAGGAGGAAGAACAAGGCCTATGAAGAAAAGAACACCTTGCCTACTGTGAAGCATGGCGGGGGGTCAATTATGCTTTGGGGCTGTTTTGCTTCTGCAGGTACTGGGAAGCTTCAGCGTGTGCAAGGTACCATGAATTCTCTTCAGTACCAGGAGATATTGGATGACAATGTGATGCAGTCCGTCACAAACCTGAGGCTTGGAAGACGTTGGACCTTTCAACAGGACAATGATCCCAAGCATACCTCCAAGTCCACTAGAGCATGGTTGCAGATTAAAGGCTGGAACATTTTGAAGTGGCCATCGCAGTCACCAGACTTAAATCCGATTGAGAACCTCTGGTGGGACTTAACCACTTGCCGACCGCCGATTGGCATTTGACGGCGGCAAAGTGGCTCGTTCCCGCAAAACGCCGTCATACGGCGGCGGCTGCGGGAACGAGTTTAGTGAGCGCGCGCACGCCGCCGGAGGTGCGCCCGCGTGCTCACTGTGTCCAGGGGGGGCCAGGGAGTGGGTGTGGGGGCTTCGATTGCGGAGGTCCGTGAGCGGAGGTCCGTGTATGTAAACACGGACCTCCGCTCTGTGTGAGGGGGGAGGGCTGTGATCACAGCCTTCCTGTACGTGAAGGCTGTGACCACTTCCCTTCCCCAGCTAGGCAAGCCCCCATACAGTTGGAACACGCCCAGGGAACATAGTTAACCCTTAGAGCGCCCCCTGCAGGTTAACCCCTTCACTGCCAATGGCATTTACACAGTAATCAGTGCATTTTTATAGCACTGATCGCTGTATAAATGCCAATGGTCCCAAATGTCCGCTGAAATATCGCAGTACTGCAAAAAATCGCAGATTGCCGCCATTATTAGTAAAAAAAATAAATAAAATAAAAACCCCAAAAATGAATTATCATCATCCGTAAACGCGACCACTTTTGCGCAAACCAATCAATAAACGCCGATTGAGGATTTTTTTTATCGCAAATATGAGGAAGAATATAAATCGGCCAAAAACGGTGAAAAAAATGTTTTTTTATATTTTTTTTTGGATTTGTATTTTAGGAAAAATAAGAAATTTGTTTTTTTTTGCAAAATTGTTGCTCTTCTTTTGTTTATAGCGGAGATCAGAAATGACGCAGCGGTGATCAAATACCACCAAAAGAAAGCTCTATTTGTGGGAAAAAAAGGACGCAAATTTCGTTTGGGTACAACGTCGTACGACCACGCAATCGCCAGTTAAAGCGACGCAGCGCCGAATCGCAAAAAGGGCTCCGGTCCTAAAGCTGGAAATCCTTCCGGGGCTGAAGTGGTTAAAGAAAGCAGTTGCAGTGCGCAAGCCTAAGAATGTGACTGAACTGGAGGCTTTTGCCCATGATGAATGGGCGAAGATACCCATAGATCGCTGCAAGACACTTGTGTCAAGCTATGCTTCACGTTTAAAAGCTGTTATAACTGTAAAAGGATGTTGTACTAAGTACTAAGATTGAATGTCACTTGGGGGCTGAATAAAACTGATAATGATGTGAGCTCAGAAAAGACATTTGTGGTTATTTCATTATAAATGTTATGTTATATTTGTCTGACCTACACGTGCCTCTTTGATTTAATTGTAAGCAGGATGACTGAATGATCATAATCAATGTCAAACCGACCAAAACAATCAATTACAGTGGGGGTTGAATAATTTTGAACACAACTGTAGCTCACAAGATCAGCGTGAATAGTGTTAAAGCAATGCTATGTATAAATTAGAGCAATCAACCAATAATTATAATAATTCTCCTATTTTGATATGATAAAACAGATCAGTAATTAGTTGTTTGTTGTAGGACATCATTGCTCTTCACTCTCTGTTGCTAAAAGTATACAAGTTCATAGTTTGCCATAGTTCATCTAATGCTATGATACATACTGTACGTTAACAAAAAAACTTACATGACAACGTAATATTATAACAAAACTAGTACAAATATTTTGATTTTGCTTAACCACTTCAGCCCCGGAAAGTTTTACCCCCTTCCTGACCAGAGCACTTTTTGCGATTCGGCACTGCGTCGCTTTAACTGACAATTGCGTGGTCGTGCGACGTTATACCCAAACGAAATTTGCGTCCTTTTTTTCCGACAAATAGAGCTTTCTTTTGGTGGTATTTGATCACTGCTGCGTCATTTCTGATCGCTGCTATAAACAAAGAAAGAGCGACAATTTTGCAAAAAAAAAGATATTTCTTACTTTTTGCTAAAATTCAAATTAAAAAAAATATAAAAAAACATTTTTTTCATCGGTTTTGGCCGATTTATATTCTTCCTCATATTTTTGGTAAAAAAAATCGCAATCGGCGCTTATTGATTGGTTTGCGCAAAAGTTTCCATGTTTACATATGATGAGAATTCATTTCTGGGGTTTTTATTTTTTACTAGTAATGGCGGCGATCTGCGATTTTTAGCGGTACTGCGATATTGGGGCGGACATGTCAGACATTTTTGACACCTTTTTGGGACCAATGACATTTATACAGAGATCAGAAATTTAAATGTCCACTTGATTACTGTGTAAATGTCATTGGTGGTGAAGGAGTTAACCTGCAGGGGGCGATCTAGGGGTTAACTGTGTTCCCTGGGCATGTTATAACTGTGGGGGGGCTGGGCTACCATGGGCATAAGAGATCTAACTGATCCCAGTGACAAGTTTCAGTAGATCTCTTATGTCCCCATTGAAAGAGCAGGGAACCGCCTTGTTTACATTGGCGGTTCCCTGCTCTTTGGCTCTAGCAGCTCATCGCGGCTCGCCAGCGGACATAGGGTCCACTCCTTCGGAGTGTGTCGGGCATGAGAGCGTGCTCGCCCCTAGCTGCGCCTGTGTGAATCGCCACTTTTTTAAGGCGATTCGCAGTAAGCGTCCACACCGCGCAGTAAATATACTGCGTGCGGTGTGGAACCGGTTAAAAGAACATCTGCTTCTGATCTTTCGGTAAACAAACTATGCCTTAATTCTTTATGAAATGTTGTTGGCTTACACAAAATAAATCTGTATATACGGTATGACACAGAGGACATTCCTACTGAAAGTTTTATAGTTTTATGGTCATAGCAGCATGCATATAATGACCAATGCAACAATTACTGTTGCCTACAGTGAAATGGGGAACTGGGCGCACACGACACAAGGAAGAATCAAAACCAGAGAGCCACTATAAAGGAAAACAATAATACACAATAATACGAGTGCCATTTTTTATCATGCATTTGTCTTAGAAATACATTCTCTAAAATATACAGTCATCATCCTTGTATATTTACATTGTCGTGCTTCCATCTGCCCTACTTAATGAAATAAAAATAAAGTTGTATAATTAATATTGTACAACAAACAAGAATTTAAGGTTTTGTTCTCCAAATGAGATAATTGAGAAATTCACAACATGAAGTAAACTGATATATGTGTTTTCATACTTAGCCATTTAATAAATTATTCATTCTAGGCTGAACTATCAGTTATGAACTTCATGAATCATTTTAAACCCTCAAATAAGATCATCCTTTCATCTCTAATAGCCTCTAACTAGAAATACTTGGTTTAATAGGCAGATAGCTTCAAACCTATATAGATGAGGAGATCCTATCAGTAGAATGATCATCTATTCTGATCTCTGACCCGACCTGACTTGATTTTTCATCATGTAACCAGCAGTAAAGAGGAAGCCTGGAGTAGCATTATCTCTAGAACAGTGCTTCAGCTGTGTTATTATTTTTTAGATGTGTGACTGCTAACATACCGTATAACTTAACTACAGGCAACCAGCTAAATACACAGAAACAATGTATGTTTCTGTCCATCCAGTCCTGAGATTTTCAAACAGCATTGCCAGCATAGAAGCTAAAGATGAGCTGGCGCTTGATCCTATTATAACATCACACAGTTCTGTCCAAACATTACAACACTGACATCACACCGCATCAATTATTTACATAGCTGGGAATTCCCAGCCACCTAAGCAAAGGGGTGGGAATGGGGATGACATTGCCTAGATATGGCCACATATTTCACTATTGGCTTCTTAACGGTCTGGTGTATATTTTGGAGGGATCCTATGCAATTTTCTGCAAAGAAAAATAAGCTGG
Source organism: Glandirana rugosa (assembly GCA_018402905.1). NCBI lineage: Eukaryota > Metazoa > Chordata > Amphibia > Anura > Ranidae > Glandirana > Glandirana rugosa. The sequence continues at coordinate 76,478 of BLSH010460762.1, read as the reverse complement.
CAGGAAGCTGTCACTTATTTAGTACTTGTATTTAAACAACACTTTTCTCTATGCAAATATCGGTTTTGCTGTAGTCGTTTGTATACATTATACATCTTAGATTGTAAGCTCTAATGAGCAGGACCCTCTAATTCCTCTTGTACCAAATTGTGATGTAACTGTACTGTCTTCCTTCATTTTGTAAAGCGCTGCACAAACTGTTGGCACTATATAAATCCTGTATAATAATAATAATAATAATAATAATATGTGCCACTTCACAGGCAATTTTGGAGCACCCCCTGGGTAGATTATTTAACCCTGTGCTGCCATATGTACACATCTCACTGAAGTGGGTCCTCTTCCATAGAACTGAATATATGCGTACATACAACAAAAAACACATATGTGGTATTGCTGTGATTGTCAGGACAGGAGCAAGAAATATAAAGCTAAATTAAAAAAAACATGATTTTTTTCCCTATTTTGGGGCAATTTTCCATGGATAATAACAGAAAATTCTGAAGATAAGCATTGCTATTTACCACCAAATAAAATCCCAATTCACCCTATAACAAAAACAAGGTATAATTAATCTGGATACACTAAGTAGTTATGATGGTATGTACAGTTTTTCTAACGCAAGTTGAAAATATGTGCTCAGGTGTTTTATTTTACCCTCCATCATGAAGAGGTTAAAAGAATTTGGCATTTTAATGCTTCACTTTAGGTGCTATAAAAATTGCTTGTTACTGGGGGTGTGGCCTCATGAGCATGGCGATGGAAGTCTTCTTGAGGAGCCCCAGAGACCCGCTCGAAAAATACATCTCAATCCACCTGACCTACAACTTGGGGAGAGATTTCATCCCCCTCTATCTACTCCCTGTACCTCCAGCATCAGCCCAGACCGTGAATTGAGCGGCGGGGATTCTGCTCATGGCTGAGGCCAAGGCCGCTACACTCGACACGTCCCTGGAGGCCGGAAGTATTGGGCTCGCCGTCCAAAGGACCATCCATACGGGGGGCACCTCTGACTACCCCACTCGGGAAGCCCGGTACCTACACAGACCCTCCCGACCCAAATACAAGCTGACCGGTGGCTTGCACCGATCACAAGAGTCAGGGGCCTCAACGCGGCCTATAGAGGCCTATCACGGCCACCATCTTGGCACACCTGATACCTCTCCCACACATAGCCTGATGTCCAGAGACTGCCCCGCTGAGCCATACAAGGAGCCTACTGCCCTAGGCTACTTCCCTAAGGAGGTAGGGGGACCAAATGTAGACACTTCACCCAAGTCGGTCACTCCAGGGCCTAAATTCGGCAGCCATATTGGTACACCCAACCAGTCTCTAGAGACTTTATTCCATAAAACTCCCTGGAAACCCCTCCACACAACCCTCAGAGCACCTGAAAGAGCAATGGACATCTAACCCCACTGCTACAAACCCTTGGGAGATTATTTAGCCTTAACGCCTAACCATAAAGACATTTAACACCCTCACAAGACACCAGAGGAATAAAAAAAAAGAACATAATGGCCGCAACTTCCCGTAAAAGAAAAGAATACCGTCCACCCAAAAACTAACTGAATTTTTCTCTCTACCTCAAAAGGACAGACCCCATATTGAACACCGTGGTCTCGCACAGGAAAAGGGATCATACACAGATCTTCCAGACGCAGAAGACATAGATACATTTAATCTACATGACTCTTCACAGTGCCATACCGCATCACCAGCATCTTCAACCAGCAGCAGCCCAGCAAAATCAAGATTACGACTGGATTCTGAATCACTAGGTAATGGGGGGGGACAGCGGGCAGGGAAATCCCCTTGTACAATCAGCCCACCCTTCCCCTATAGCGGGTTTCCCAACTTCTTGCCAACCGGTGCTTGACACCACCATGAAAGACATGCTTATCTCACTGCAATCATCAATACATAGCGACATCCTGGCTCTATTCAATAAGTTCACAGTAGAGATGCATTCCATTGGCAGGAGAGTTCACCACACAGAAAGTCAAATAGGCACAATGACTGAAACAGTCAACGACCTAGTTGATGCAATTGAAACCACACGAGATGAACAACAATGCATGAAAGCCAAAATGACGGACCTCGAAGACAGATCCCGCTGAAATAATGTAAAATTGAGAGGCATTCCGGAGAACATTCTCCCCAACTACCTCAATGGGTACGCAAGAAAGCTAATAACCACTATCATCCCCGACTTCTCACCCATGGAAACCATTATAGATCGAATCCATTGCTTACCTAAACCTCCCAACCTTCCTGAAAAAGTAGCTCCCGATGTCCTAATGAGGGTCCACTTTTATCATATCAAAGGCCAACTCCCAGCCCCATATGCCAGGATCCAACTTTATACGGATCTTTCACAATACACCCGACAACTCAGGAAACAACTAAATACGATCACAAAAGCCCTCAACAACCACATGTTTCCCTACCAATGGGGATTCCACACCAAGATAATGGTTACAAAAGATGGTACCAAGCACCACATCCCCACGGTGGAGCAAGGCCTCCAACTACTCCAGGTCTGGGGAATTCTGCCTGAAATTCAGAACAAGGGACATCACAACCAAATAACAACTCCTTCCCGTCTGTGAGATATGGACAAACTCTTTCTGACCAAAACAGCAAGGTATTAAATACGACCACCAATTTCAACATACATTCTGACACGGCGTCCAGCATGTTGCCATAACATTTCCACAAACTTTTCCCCCCAGTTGATCAGCAGCACAGTTGTTTCTACCTCTGCTGACTGTGGCTACTCAAACTTTTCCTCATTGCAATATTAATATACTGACTGTTTCCAACTCTGTAAAGTGACTAGAATATCACTATAGTCAAAAGTTACCCCTTAACTACTACTGTCTCCATATACCTACATCCTTGATACGCCAAGCACTGAAGATTTCTAGACATCCCATCGAAGAACCTTACCGAAGAATCATGAACAACATCTCTGCAGACATCGACCATCTACATCTGAAGCCATCTTGAAGCTCTCCTAACGTGAGTAACCACTACACCCAACACATTGCCATTTCTACAATTCCCACCATGACAAAATTCCTCTCTCTGAATGCCAAAGGGTTGAATCACTCAGAAAAAAGAGCCTCCCTATGGCGTACAGCTAGTAAATCCCAAAGTGAAATTATCTGCATCCAAGAAACTCACTTTAAAGCTGGAGAAGAAACAAAATTCTCCAACAAGTACTTCCCCCACATATATAAAGCAGCTGGCCCCTACAAGAAAGGTGGAGTACTAATAGCACTCCAGGAATCTCTCACATTCCAGCTCCACAACTCATTAGTGGTTCCTGAAGGCAGATACATAGCTCTAGACCAGTGGTTCTCAACTCCGGTCCTTGGGACCCACCAACAGGCCAGATTTTAAGTATTACCTTGGGGAGATGCAGACTAGAACACTGCAATCACTGAGCAGCAAATGATATCACCTGTGATGTATTTAAGTTAACCTGCAAACCTGGCCTGTTGGGGGGTCCCGAGGACCAGAGTTGAGAACCACTGCTCTAGACTGTACTCTAAACAACACCAAGCAAATCAGATGTTTGAATAGTCTCATGAAAAAAATCAACAAATTCCGGAAGGGACACCTCATTATGTGTGGAGACTTCAACATAGTATCCGACAACCAAATCGACACCTCCTCCAGCACAATGAGACTCCCCACCCCAATGGGCAATTTCATAAGGAACAACAACCTTTTTGACGTATGGAGATGCCATCACACCACGCAATGGGATTATACTTTTTTCTCCCACTCGCATGTACACCCGCATAGACTACTTCTTAGTGGGCAAGTGGACTTTATCCAGCATAGCGAAATCCTCCATATCTACGATTACATGGTTGGACCATGCACCATTGAAACCCATTCATCAAATCCTCCAACAAGACTATGGAAAGCAAATGCTTCCATAATCCATTCCCCTGTCTACTCAGCACACATAAAAAACAATCTGGAAGAATTTTCAAAGCAAATACAGGAACGGTTGTTGATAACGCTACGCTCTGGAATGCACATAAAGTGTTCATAAGAGGGATCATAATTCAATTGAGTGCTAGGGAGAAGAGGAGGAGATCAGAGCATTTAGATTACCTCATAAATTCTATTCAAGAAATAGTAAACCAAAACCAATTGAGTCCCAGTACAGCTCTCAATACCCAATTGTTACATCTTAGACAGGAATTAAGGGCAACCCTACTCAAATCATTCGAAAAAGCCCAGAAAAAATTCAAAGCAAGCTACTATTCTACAGGAATTAAATCAGGGAAAGCTATGGCCAATAGACTAAAGGGTCACTATAACAAAACCAAAATCCCCCACATATATCATCCAGCTACAAAAGAAAAAAATTCTTGATCCACAAAAAATAGATGCCTTTAGCCACTACTGTAGTACCCTGTACAATCTAAAAGACGATTTGGCAACTACACAACCAATATCAGCAGAAATTGATTCCTTCTTACAAGGCATCAATCTGCCCAAAATCTCCCCAGAACAATTAGCTAAGCTGAATGCATCTTTTACTACTCAGGAAGTAATAACCATCATATCATTGCTACCTTCCAACAAATCACCAGGCCCAGATAACGGGAGAATATTACAAACAATTTAAAACAATTTTATCTCCTTTCCTGAAATATGTTTGCATCGATGCTGCCTCCTCCTCTTCTCTCCCTCCCGAAATGTTGAAAGCAATAATTATAACACTACCAAAGCCGGGGAAGGACCAGACCCTACCACAAAACTTTAGACCTATATCCCTGCTCAATATAAACACAAAAATATGCTCAAAATGAATTGCATCCAGGTTAGTTGACTTAATGTCCCTTCTTATCCACCAAGATCAAGATGCCACACGTAGATTGATCAATATCACCCATAGCGCTGAGACTTCCAGAATGCCTTCTCTGCTTCTATTGTTGGACGCAGAGAAGGCGTTCGATAGAGTCCACCGGACTTACCTACGAGCAACGCTAACCAAATTTGGCCTACACGGAATATATACTCAGCCATCTGTGCAAGTATATACCTCAGAAATGCTCTCCAAACCATTTAACATTACCAATGGAACTAGACAAGGTTGCCCCCTATCCCCAATAATTTTTAATTTAATCATGGAACCCCTAGCAGAACACATCAAAAGGACCAGTAAAATCTCGGGTTTCCGTATTGGTGCTGTGGAGCACAAAATAAATCTATTTGCAGATGATGTGATTCTAATGATTACCAACCCACTATCTTTCCTGGCTTCAGTACAATCCATACTTCAACGTTTTAGCAACATTTCATATTAAAAAGTGAATGATACCAAATCCTCAATATTAGACCTAGGTATGGATGGTGTATCTAGCAACCTAATATGTAATACGTATCTTTACTCAGGTGCAGATACAGGTATCACATACCTAGGCATAAAACTCACAAAATCCACAAAATCACTATTCAAACACAACTACATGGCAGCTAAAACGATGCTCTTACAAGACACTACAAAATTGTCCAAATTTGAGTTCTCTTGGTCTGGTCGCCTGGCGACCTTTAAAATGATGACCTTACCAAAAATACTACCACTGCCGCTCACAATATCCTACTTTAAATCCATACAATCCATACTCCATCAATATGTCTGGCAAGGGAAAAAAAACAGAAGCAATCACCTGAGGCTAATAAAACATCGCCTAGCAGGCGGCCCCGGATACATTGACATACGAGATTACTATCTAGCCTCCACTCTCTCTCAAATGAAGGATTTGGTGCGGCAAACACCCACTAAGCTATGGGGAGACATAGAGAACAAAATGACCCCAGGGACCAACCTTAGGAACTGGTTGTTCAGCACAACAGGTAAACCACCCCCGTTTACTCACTATTCCCCACCTATTCTTGCCTCTATTAAAGCTTGGAACATCTTATACCACGCTAAATGGACAACTCTACCAACTAAATCTATCCTATTCACACCCTCCAGATCTTAACTCCAGACCTGGACATCCATACTTGGCTACCAGACCATTCCCAAAACACCAAGGACCTCCGCACACTGATACACCATAAAACATTCCAACAAATGCAAAGCTCACTCAATGCCCTCAACAGAGACTTTTTCACATTTCTCAGAATCCAACACTGCCTGACTTTCTACCCCAAGCTAGAAAGCTCCACACCCATATAAATAAGGAACTACTTCTTCACAAACAGTATAAAGAGCAAGGGAACATCACTAATCTATGGAACATTACAGAAAAAGAAATCCTTTGCCAAATCCAAACCCTTCAAGGTTTGGGAAAAGGATTTACAAATACTGCTCACCGAAAACCAATGGCAAACAGCCCTCAGATCCATATATTGCACAGCACTATGGGAAATTACCCAAAAAATAACTATGAGATGGTACCTCACACCCCAAAGACTGAACAGAATGTATCCAAACACATCAGCCGACTGCTGGAGAAGCTGCGGACACCTAGGTACTTTACCCCACATATTCTGGTCATGCCCACAGCTATACAACCTGTGGAATGCAATATCTAACTTAATTAATGAAATCACAAAATGTACTATCTCGCTGACATCTCAACTCATCATCCTAAACCTAAATATTGATCAAATCCCATCACAATACAGACAAGTGATTACCCACATACTATTGGTGACTAGACTGCTGATAACTAGAAACTGGAAAAAAATGAATACCCCAATGATTACAGAAGTGATCACTCTAGTACAAACCCACTACACCTATGAATATATAATTTGCCATTAGCCCTAAAAGTCTTTTGTCTATGCTTTACAAATTGACATGTGAGACACTTTGAAACATTCCGACTAGGTTATGTATTTCAGTGAATTAGGTTACTAAAGACCTTTTTATGGAGAGCTGCAGCCATCTTTTACAGTGAGTCTTTTATCTACCAACTTTTTAGCACGTAAAGGCAACCTGTTGGCATAGTAGTTTTTTTTTAAAGTGGTAGCTGCTATTATGGCATTAGTAAACCCCAGTTTAGTCTGTAATGTAAAGCGCTGAGCATTCAACAATGTAAATGACAGATGTCTGTGTGTGACCAACAGAGCATTCCTGGAGATCAGGCTACACCTTGGATATCTGTATAGAGATCCTTCTCGCTGTCTGTGGACCAGATGACCCTGTGATCTGAGTAGTCTATGTTATTTAAAGGTAAGCCTTATCTAAACCACCTAGGTAGAATCTCAGAGCAGAGCTGGTGTGTGAGAGAAAGAAGCAGCACAAGGAGTCAATCAGTTCAACTGCTGACATGATGCATATTGTTAGGTGGAGAAAGCAGAGAGATGAGCTAATCACTATGCTTTTTCTTTCACTGCCAGTCACAGGCCGATGAGGCATCCAGGAAAACCTGGGCTCAGAGGAACATAATTTAAAGCTGCTGGATGATAGACTGGCAGAGAATAAGTACTGCAGGTGTAATGACTGCAGATTCCATTTCCAGCATTGTTACATTTTGGATATCTCAGAATCTGAATAGCAGCTGAGAATTGGAGAATGTTATTTGACCCAAAATGCTGGAGGATTGAACTACCTGAATATTTCTAATATATTCTGGGTCCTGTATAGGCGAGATCTCTGTGCTGACTTCCTGGGTCTGCACATCTGCTGTGCTCATTATGAGGGGCCGCCCGCCTGCTAGTTTTTTATTTTGTATTATGGAGAAGGAAACCGGAGATGCCGCAACACACAAAGGTGGGCGGGTATAACATTCCAAGGTGGGCGTGAACAGAGTCAGGATTAAAGCTGGGAGACCTCGCTGTTGAAGTATCCATTGCAGAGAAGATGCCGGGGGCTCCACCTATAGCTGAACTACCATTTTTGGTTGGACTTGCCTTGAAAGCAACTAGAATTTTCCATTGACGTAGTTCTATTTCACAACGGATTATCTAAAAATATTATCCCACACATTATCCTGGTTTAACAATCAAAATGTACATGTACTAATCGAATAAATCATATGACCACCCCACACACATTGCAATTCAGTCATCAAAAAAAAGTAAGTGTAACAAAACATATTCAGACTCTCTGAAGGTGTTTTCTGTTTTTAAATTGCAGAGCTATATGATCCTGTGAAATTTATGGACATTCGTTATGTGAAAATTGGGCAAAAATGAATGTTGTTAGGCTATTTTCTCTCCAGGTCAACTGTTCTTCATTCACACAGAACAGAGTGAATCAGAGAACTACTGCATTATGGCCACTAGATTGAGGGGATCATAGGAAATGGTTACTTATTTACTGTTATTATCAGCTGCATCTATTGGCCATAATGCAGTATTTTCCTGATTTATTTTATTCCATGTGAATGAAAAATATTCAACCTGGAGAAAAAATTGTATAATAACATTCTTTTTTTTTTGCCCCATTTGCACAGAACGAATGTACACGACATTACACTGGATGAATAGCTTTGCATGTATTTTTTTTTAAATAATACACCCTTATGGATTGTGGTTTATAGAGAATATATCAAGTTTGTGTCTTAAGCCTAGTACACGCTAGTCATTTTTTTTCTATATAACCCGGCACTCTGTCGGACCATCTACAGTACACACGAGCCGAATGTTGACCGCTTTCTATTGAACCGGCCAATGCTACATGATATTCGGCTCGTGTGTACTAGGCTTAAAGGGGTTATAAACTCTCAAGGTTTTTTACTTTCATGCATTCTATGCATTAAGGTGAAAAACCTTCTGCAGTGCTGCTGACCCCAGAGCCTTCCTTTTACTTACCTGAAGCTGATCGTTCCAGCATTGAGGATGAGCCCAGCAGCTCAAGTCACTGTCTCGGGTCCTCATTTGATAGACGGATAGCAGCAGGAGCCATTGGCCCCCGCTGCCGTCAATCAAATCCAGTGATGTGGGAGCTGGGGGGGCGGGCCCGAGTCCTGCTGCCTGTGTCAATAGACGTAGCAGCAGGACTCAGGAGCGCACCTGCACAAGTGCCCCCGGGGAAAGCGCTTCTCTGAGGGGTACTCGAGAAGAGGAGGGGCCAGGAACGCCGCTGGGGACTCCAGAAGAAGAGGATCAGGGGCCACTCTGTGCAAAACCCTTGCACACAGGAGATAAGTATGACATGTTTGTTATTTAAAGAAAAAAAAAGACGAACCTTTATAAACAGTTTAATGCTGCATCAATCGTGTTTGATCGTGTTAATGGCATGAGATCATTTTTTTTTCTTTGCTTAAGGTAAAGTGCTGATGAGCTATTCTGAACCTGATATCGGGGAACTCAACGTATTCTATGGATCCATTAAGGCCTTCTTTCAAGTATGAATTGGCTAATTTCATCCAAAATAAGTTAAATTCTATTTGTAGGTTAATAATGGGTTAAAGCCCAATAGTCAGTATCCTGTGGTTCCTGTGGTGGGTGTAATTTTTAGGTGTTTCACTGCTCTATATTAAAATGCTTGTTTTGGGGAATTGTATCCTCTGGATTTATTTAAGGCTGGTGGCTGGTTGATAAAAATAGGCACTTGAGCCACAGTTTTACCACTACTACACTGCTCCGCCACCCCTCTCCCCCTCTTAATACACATTGTCAGCTGGACGGGGTTGTACACATTCTGCAGCAAAAATGATATCCCATATTGTGTTCGGCAGACCCTACTACAGCCGAATGCGACCTATTCAAGTGAATGGGTCACACCACAACCGTGTGTAATGCATGCAGTAGCAGCACAGTGGTGCGGCCCTTCCAGGGTTAAAACAGGTAGTGAGGAGGCCGTATATTACCTCCCAGTCAGCTGTCAGCTGCCATCTGAAAATCAATCTTTCATGGATCACTAGTCAGAGTAGCAGGAAGGGCTGCTGCAAGTGTGAACAAGCCCTTAGGCTCCCTTCCCACTAGTGCAAGTGTTTTGAGTCCGACTTTGATGCAACTTTACACTCTCTGGCACCCAAGTTCCTAGAAAGTAGTGCAGGAACCTTTTCAAAGTCGCTTCAACATTGAGTCACATAGATTGGAACGGGTGTTGTTGAACTCAATGGGCTGTGACTTCGTGTCCCAATAAGCCCCGGGTTTGTTGGAAAGAGGCCCTTGTTGAGCCCCATGCTCGCTCATCCCCAACCCCCTTCCTAACCTGCCGAGCTGTGAGCGGGCCCCCGCGGGGGTCCCCACACTGTTTTTTTGGCGTTGGGGTTCCCCTTGAAATCCATACCAGACTGAAGGGTCTGGTTTGGTCTTGGAGGGGGAACCCTATGCCATTTTATTTTCTAATTTGGCATGGGGTTCCCCTTCAACATCCTCGGAGCACAAGTCCCATGCCAAAGTCGGATCAGTTAAGACGATGATCTGACTTTGATTCGACTTCAGTGATATTCTATGGGCTGAAGTAGGATCAAAGTCGGACCAAAGTAGTGCAGGAATATTTTTCCTGGTGTTGGACCAGTTAAGATGGCTCTCATAGGGAGACATTGATTTTTATGCGAAATGTGCTCCCAAAATCAGAACGTTTGTTGTATTTGTAGTATTAATGTGAACCCAGCCTTAGGCTTCCTTCACGCATGCGGCCGGGGCAGTGAAATCAGTCAGTTGAACCACGTTTTTGCCACCCCATCCCCCCGACTTCCCACCTGTACACTAACATACATTCGCTTACAGCTGTACACATACTTTGGGCAAGGCAAAACTTAAAGCAGAGTTCCACCCAAAAGTGGAACTTCCGCTTTAAGCACTCCTGACCCTCTTACATGCCACGTTTGGCATGTCATTTTTTTTGGTGGGGGGAGAGTGTGTACCTTGTTTTGAGAGGTACTTCCTATCACACTTCCTCCTTCCATCGCCTGGCAATCTTCTGGGACACGTCACAGGTCCCAGAAGATTGCCTGGCCACTAGGAATGTGCAGCATGACTCGCGCATGCGCAGTGAATGCCCAGCCGTGAAGCTGGGCCGGGTGTCCACACTAGGAATGGCGGGGGTGCCAGGCGGAGGGGAGAGACGAGCGAGGCTTTGGGTACAGCCATCACTGGACCACGAGACAGGTAAGTTTCTGTTTATTAAAAGTCAGCAGCTACACTTTTTGTAGCTGCTAACTTTTAATAAACTAAGAAATGAGTGGAACTGTGCTTTAAACAGCATCTCGCTTTCAGGGGTGGTGCCGCTGCAGAACATGACTAATGCAACGCACACAGTTGCGCCAAGGTAGTGCAGCTATTGTTGGGTTAAACCAGGTAGTAAAGAGGCAACATATCACCTCTTCACCACCTGTCAGATGCTGTCTGAAAATCGATCCACCGCAAATTGCTCTTAAAGGGCACCACTATTGTGAATTAGTCCTTACAATGATAGCCACTATTTTCTGGGACCTGTGCAAGTGGCTTCCTCACTGCACTCTTACCACAGGGGGTCGCTCGCTCAGCATCATCACGTTCACAGAACATTTTGTCATTTTTTTTGTACAAGACATTGATTGGATGAGGCCAATGCCTTGCCTTTTCACCAGTATGGGTGTTCTTCCGATATTTGTGTAGGTGCCCTCCTACTGCAAGCCACAAAACTTAGAGCTGTGTTAATTGGCTTGTGATCAGTCAGCCTGCTGTGTAATTGTTTGTGTCTGTGGACCTCTGCCAGGGATAGCAGGCAGTTTTATAAGCAGTGGGGACTGATACAAAGAATTTTATACTACCTACAGCACTGTTGAATTTGTCTAAATAAACATAATGGTGAAATAAGCAATAATTGCCCAGATCGTATCTTGTGAAGTTAGATTTTTTGTTCTTACAATGTAATCCGAGGTTCTGGGCTTCTGAGCCGCACACAATAGTTATATTGTACTTTCCTAATCTGCTCTTTGTTCCCCAGTCTGCAGGGGCTCTCCCTCTCTCCCATAAATCTGACTGAGCCTTCTCTGAGTCCCGCAGCTCTTTTATACTCCATCGAGGACAGAGAATTCTTTAACATTACTTCTTCAACCGCTGGGTATAAACCCCAGGGTGTACTCCAGCCAGGCTCAAGGGGTGTTCATTCTTTAAAGGAAACTATTCTCAACCTTTTTACCCTAGAAGAAGCCTTGAATCAATTTTTAAGTCTAGAAGAACTGCTAGACACATTTTATTGGGGGTTGTTTGGGGAAATATACCCTTTAGGTTGGTGGTCATGGGAAAGAATGCCACTCTTAAAGACAGCTAAAGGGCTTTTGCACACAGCTGTATGAATACACAGCAATTGGTTGGCAGGTTCTTGGTGGCAGGATCTTGCAAAAAAAAAAAAGTGCTTTGCACGCCGTACACATGTAATAATTGAGTAAAGTTTACATCTGTTCAGTGTATTTGGGCTTGTTGCTAGGACACTGCTGCCCAGTGTCTTTCCTTTGCTAGGATACAGGCAGCTCCTCAAGGAAGCCACGTAGAGTCCAGTGGTGCCAGGATGCAGGCTGCTATTGCCGCCTAGCATTTTCTGTTACTAGAATCTGTTACTAGAATATGAGCGGCTATTGGTGCCTGCCATCCTTCTGTTGCTAGGATACAGGCAGCTTCTCAAGGAAGCCACCTAGAGTCCACTGTTGCTAAGACACAGGCTGCTATTGCTGCCTAGCATTTTCTGTGAGTAGGATAAGAGCAGCATTTGGTGCCTGGCATCCTTCCATTGCTAGGATACAGGCAGCTTCCCAGGGAAGCCACCTAGCATCCCCTGTTACTAGGACACAGACTGCTATTGCTGGCTAGCATTTTCTGTTGCTAGGATACGAGCGGCTATTGGTGTCTGGCATCCTTCCATTGCTAGGATTCAGGCAGATTCTCAAGGAAGCCACCTACAGTTCACTGTTGCTTGGATGCAGGCTGCTATTGCCACCTAGCATTTTCTGTTACTAGGGTATGAGCAGCTATTGGTGTCCAGCATCCTTCTGTCGCTAGAATATAGGCAGCTTCTCGAGGAAGCCACCTAGAGTCCTCTGTTGCTAGGATCCAGGTGGCTATTGCCACTTAGCATCCTTTGTTACTAAGGCGCAGGTGGATAATGCCACCTAGCATCCTTTGTTGCTAGAGCGCACGTGGATATTGCCACCTAGCATCCTTTGCTGCTAGTGCGCAGATGGATATTGCCGTCTAGTGTCCTTCCTTTGCTAGGATACAGGCAGCCTCTCAAGGAAGCCACGTAGAGTCCACTGTTGCTAGGACGCAGGCTGTTATTACCACCTAGCATTTTCTGTTACTAGAATATGAGCGGCTATTGTTGCCTGGAATTCTTCCGTTGCTAGAATACAGGCAGATTCTCAAGGAAGCCATCCAGAATCCTCTGTTGCTAGGACCCTGGTGACTATTGCTATCTACCATCCTCTGTTGCTAGGACACAGAATACTTGTGAAGGCCTTGATGCAGGCAGCTCTTGCACTACAATAGAGCACATTTGCAATGTCAGCAAGTAAATGTTAGTACAAATGTTTGTATGCATGCAGCATAAAATACTGGCCATATGCAGAGACTCAGGCACAGATTTTTTTTTTTTTTTAATGGATCAAAATGCAGCACTCATTTACTAATGTGTGCATGGGCCCAGAGAAAACAATACATATGCAGACAACGCTGCGTTTTTCACAGCCATCTGTATTCACCTATAAAGATAATTGGTATCTTGCCACTGACACATCAGATGGGAGATCAGTCAGCCACAGCTGGAGGATCCCCCAACAACCTCTGCAGGAACCCTGGTTGAGAATGGCTGGCATGAAGACATGTGAACACAGGAAGGAAGGTACAGGTAATCCAGTGTACATATGTCAAGGGAGGGTTTGTAATCAGCAACCTTATATCAATAAGGTCTCCTTCACACAGACAGCAGGTTTTACTGTGTTCTGAAAAATGTTCCACAGTGAATCGCTTTTTAGACCCCAGTTGATGGCCAATTTATAAAAATCATAAGAAAAAAGTTGCACTCCCTTGAACAAAAAATGTGAATAAGTGAGCTGCTGGCATAAAAATCGCAACCAAAATTGTGTGCAGATATATATATAAAAAATACTGCGCTATAAAAAAACAGTAAACAGTCTCATAAATAAAACATTAAAGTCTATAAGGGGTTCCAATTGGATTTCTCTTGAGAAGAAATTAATCAGCAGAAATAAACACCCATAAGACTGCACAAAAAATTTTCATAAGTAGACTTTTAAAAAAAAAAGTGACCTCTGTGTACATAAACCCGTCACCAAACTAAATAGATACTCTTACCAGACGAAGCTGGTATTGAAGCTTTAAATACCAAATATACACCTCGTGTTTTCAACCCCAGTGAGTAAGAAGATGGGTATCCTTACCCTAAATAAAGAAGTGAAAATCCCATATGCTGTTTGGATGGAATTCTTCCTTGTCACCAGGTTATCAGATGGAATGACCACTTGAACTCAGATGGGAAGGGACACCACCTTCTCTGCTACTGCCGGAACCTATTTTAACTCGTGTGCAGCAAGGAACAATTTTGCCCTGGAAACATTCACCCTGTACTGATGGACAATTTCTAGGCATTCAGGAGATGACACTTCTGCCTCTTAATAGCCTGTTTTCTTTTTATCTATGGGGGAAAGTTTACATGTATTACCAAGACGCAGCCGTGTCCGCGGTGCATCATCGTAATGTAAACTCTAGATCAGTGGTTCTCAACCCTGTCCTCAAGTACCCCCAACAGGTCATGTTTGCAGGTTTTACTTTATCTAGCACAAGTGCTTTCAATCAGAGTCAATGGCTTGGTATTTTGGACAGCTATTTTAACCAAGAGAAATACCCAAAACATGGCCTGTTGGGGGTACTTGAGGACAGGGTTGAGAACCACTGCTCTAGATGACATGTAAATTTGAAGGTAGCCAGTAAAAATACGAATCAGCCACCTGTTTTTTCCACTCCTCCACAGCCAATGTGAGCTACGCCTAAATATCCCATTTCTGTGGAGAGTTTTGCAAAAGTCCTAAGAGAACTGAATGGCGAGAGCGAAAATGACTAGATGGCCTCCGATGAACTGCAGGGAGTAAATCATGAATTGCTAAATAGCTTTATATCAAAGAAGGACAAGAGTGTCTCTAAAACCCAGCAAACACCTATAATTACTCGTAAGTGTCCCAAGTGGAGTGGAGAATGAAACTACTCATTACCCACAATGCCTTCTTCCAAGCAGCTGGGAATGCTGATTTAGTGAGTACACAGACCGATTAAAGGTTAGTCCACCCAAAACAGATTGTTTAGTTCACTGGAAGTGGGGTATACAAATTATTATTATAATTAAAGATTCTATAGCTCCGACAGTTTCCGCAGTGCTTTACAAAGCAAAGGAAGACAGTAAAGTTCTAATACAATTCAATAGAAAAAAATAAGCAGGCCCTGCTTGTGAGAGCTTACAATCTAAAATCTACAGGTGCCTTCCAAGTACATGGAGATCCATGATTTCTATGCATAAAGACAAGATTCTGGGGCCCTCCACAGCGATCCATTAAGTGAATGCCTCACAATTAGAGTTGAGCGAACCCGAACTGTAAAGTTCGGGTCCGTACCAAACTTTTAGGTGTCCTGGATCCGGACCCGAACCCGGACTTTTCAAAAAAAGTCCGGGTTTCGGGTCCAGGGTTCTGGTACTTTAATAAAAGTTTTGAAAATTGCTGTAAAAAAGTCCTGGAAAGTCCTAGAGGTCTGCAAAAGGAAGGAAATGGGGTTAAGGGTTGGACAAGTGCCCTACAAAGAAATGGGGATAGGGAAATAACTTAAAATAATAAAAAAAAAATCACATAAAAAAATCAAAAATGGAGGTGCATGTGGACTATCTTCAAACTGTGTGAGAAAAGTATAAATTAGCGGGGAGAAGCCATATCACTGTTCTAAGAACAGTGTTCGTCCCGGACGAAT
>BLSH010460762.1:50104-60159 GCA_018402905.1 Glandirana rugosa | reverse complement strand
GAAGCCATATCACTGTTCTTAGAACAGTGATATGGCTTCTCCCTGCTAATTTATAGTTTTCACACACAGTTTGCAGATGTTCTAAGAACAGTGATATGGCTTCTCCCAGCTAATGTATACTTTTCTCACACAGTTTTAAGATGATTGTAGAATCTACAATCATCTTAAAACTGTGTGAGAAAAGTATGAATTAGCCGGGAGAAGCCATATCACTGTTCTTAGAACAGTGATATGGCTTCTCCCGGCTAATTTATACTTTTCTCACAGAGTTTGAAGAGTTTTATAGTTTTGTTACACAGTTTGCAGATGTTCTAAGAACAGTGACATGGCTTCTCCCAGCTAATGTATACTTTTCTCACACAGTCTTAAGATGGTTGTAGAATCTACAATCATCTTAAAACTGTGTGATAAAAGTATAAATTAGCCGGGAGAAGCCATATCACTGTTCTTAGAACAGTGATATGGCTTCTCCCCACTAATTTATACTTTTCTCACAGAGTTTGAAGATAGTCCACATCCACCTCCATTTTTGATTTTTTTATGTGATTTTTTTTTTTATTATTTTAAGTTATTTCCTTATCCCCATTTCTTTGTAGGGCACTTGTCCGACCCTTACCCCTATTTTCCTTCCTTTTGCAGACCTCTAGGACTTTCCAGGACTTTCTTACAGCCATTTTTGTGCCTAAAAGTTCGGGTCCCCATTGATTTCAATGGGGTTTGGGGTCAGTGTCAAAGTTCGGGTCCTGTCCGGACCCGAACCCGGACTTTGTCCCGAAGTTCGGCCGAACCAGCAGGACCCGAACTTCCAGAGGTTCGATCAACTCTACTCACAATGTCGAAGCATAATATTTTGGGCTCAATTTGGAAGGCGAGAGTGGGATCACCCAGTGGTAGGCAGAAACACTCAATGCTCCAGTGTGGGCAAGTAGAGCCTATGGCTGGAGACCCTGCAAAATTAAAGTGTTTCTATAGACAGATGTATTTTTCTTAAAATATATATATATATATATATATATATATATATATATATATATATATATATATTCTTAAATGCTCTATGCAATATTATTGCACAGCACAGCCCTAATCCTCCTTTTCTGGGGTCCCTCGCCAATGCTCTCTGCTCCTCCTCTTCTCTGAGTGCACCTTCAGCAAACTATGTTCCAAGGCAACACCTGTGCAAGCGTGCTCACAAATAGTGTTGTGTGCATCCATAGACATTTTATTTTCTTAGTTTCTGTTATAAAATTTTGTAAATAAGTAATTTTTCTCCTTCACTGATGTGCACTTATGAGGCTGCACTGATAGGCTGCATTGATGAGGTGGCACTGATGTGCAACACTGCTGCGCAATGATAGATGGTACTGATGGGCACTGATAGGTGGCACGGATAGGCGGTACTGATGGGCACTGATGAGCAGGCACTGCAAGGCAGCACCGAGTGACATCACTGCAGGACACTGACTGGCATCACTGCTGGGCACGGTTGGGGCTGCACTGATAATCAGGGCACTGATTATTTGTGCAGATCTTCCCTGTGGGGAAATGCTGCTGATCAGTTGTCCTCTCCTCACATGCTGTCAGTGTAAGGAAAATAAGGCCAATAACTGGCATTTGCTTGTTTACATGTGATCAGCTGGGATTGGACACATAGGTAAGGAGACTCATCATCGGCTCTGAGATCGGTGATGCGTCATGTCCCAGGGACAGAGTGCAGCACAATCACCATGCTGCGCTCCCCCGCATGCAATCACGGCGAGAGTGGGATGATGTCATATGACGTCATCCCAGACTAAGAGAGCCACCGCCTGCCCGTCATTTGACGATATGGTGGGCGGTAGGGGGGTGTAGGTGAACTATTTTTAGTAACTTTACAATCACACATGAATGAATTAATGATATGTTACAGTTTATACAGCAATTTATATATTTTTTCAAAAAGTCTTATAAGTCATCCAAGTGACTTTGTCAAGGTTGGGCAGGAGGAAGCATTTTCTCAGTCTCCTCTCTCCCAGTGATCAGACTGCAACATTGTAAATTTGTAGCAAGTTACAGGGTAAGAGGCAGCAGCTGGATCTGAGATGATGTCATAAGTTTGCTGCAGGTAGGAGGAAATATTTCCTCAGCCTCCTCTCCCTCAGTGATCAGACTGTAACATTGTAACTTTGTAGCAAGTAATGGGGTGGGAGGCTGCAGCTGGGGCTACGAGGATGTCATCAGTTAACTGCAGATGTTCCGTCAGAACTGGCAACCCAAGCTAGAAGCTATACAGTGATCTGGATAAAAGGAAGACTTCAGACAACAAAATTACAATTTTTATTTTTTTTTTTTTTTTTATTCTCTGGCAAATTTTCAGTGATCTGCAAGGCAAATGAAATGCCAATTGATACTAAAAATTCTGATTGAACCCTCTGTACACTGTTATACACCCTCACATATTTCTACAAACTCTGCATGAAAATAGGGATTTCTGGTTCACATGATTTCCAATGCATGTTTAACCACTTCCTTACTAAGCACTTAAACCTCCCCCCTGCCCGGACCAATTTTCAGTTTTCAGCACTGTCGCTCTTTGAATGACAATTGCGCGGTCGTCTAATACTGTACCCAAACAAAATTTGCGTCCTTTTTATCCCACAAATAGAGCTTTCTTTTGGTGGTATTTAATCCCCTCTGCGTCATTTCTGATCACCGCTATAAACAAAAAAAGAGCGACAATTTTGAAAAAAAAACAATATTTTTTACTTTTTGCTATAATAAATATCCAAAAATAAAAAATAAAAAAACAAATTTATTCATCAGTTTTGGCTGATATAAATTCTTCTACATATTTTTGGTAAAAAAAAATCGCAATCAGCGTTTATTGATTGGGTTGCGCAAAAGTTATAGCGCCTACAAACTATGGACATTGATTTATGGCGTTTTTATTATTTTTTTTTTTTTTACTGGTAATGGCGGCGATCTGCAATTTTTATCGGTACTGCGATATCGGGGCAGACATGTCGGACGTTTTTGACACTTTTTTAGGACCAATGACATTTATACAGCGATCAGAAATTTAAATGTCCACTGATTACTGTATAAATGTCATTGGCAGTGAAGGGGTTAACCTGCAGGGGGCAGTGAAGGGGTTAACTATGTTCCCTGGGTGTGTTCTAACTGTGGGGGGGGGCGAGGTTGACAGGGGCATGACAGATCTAACTGATCCCAGTGACAGGGATCAGTAGATCTGGCATGCCTCCCTCACAGAACGGGGAACCGCCGTGTTTACTTCGGCGGTTCCCCGTTCCTCCTCTCTGAAAGGAGATCGCCGGTATCCGGCGGACATCGGGTCCGCCCGACCCGCGGGCACGCTCCCACAGTGTGCGGCGGCACGTGCGTCTGCCGCTCGCGCCCGAGGGAGCGCGCCCAGCACGAGCCAAATGGGAGGACGTCTATTGACGTCCTCCCGGCATTTTAGAGCCGCGCTGTAGCCGTCATTCGGCTATAGCACGGATGGGAGGTGGTTAAACAAGACAACTACATCTAAGTAATCCCTCTGTGGCCAGTCCCTACTCTACTCTTCTCTCCAAAATGCAGATAATTTATGCTCACACTTGTGTTGTGATTGGTGTCATTGGCAGAGTTATTCTGACATAGGACATATCTCTGTGTATTAGTAGTTCTGCTTTTTCTTTGGGCATTTTATATGCCTCTTGTTCTATTGTAGATGTGGTGGGGGGGGACAGATTTTAGGCGTGTGTACCCCAGCCCCCTCTGGTATGTGTCTACATCTATATCTAATGCTAGTTCTGATGTTTTTTCTGGATTTACATGTCTTGTGCCCTATTTCAGAGCGTGGGGGAGTGGAGCGGTCACCCGTGGAATTTTAGGTGCCCATGCCCTATTACTCCAATATAATATTTCGGCTACATCTTAGCATTTCATGTGTTTTTTTTGTTCTATTTCAGAATTAAGGGGTCACCTGTGGAATATTAGGTGCACATCCCCCAAGCCCCTTCCTCCCTGCTCCTGCATGCAGGCTGCATATAAAGTATCTCACAAAAGTGAGTACACCGCTCACATTTTTGTATATATTTTATTATATCTTTTCATGTGACAACACTTTGCTACAATGTAGTGATAGCACAACTTGTGTAACAGTGTAAATTTGCTGTCCCCTCAAAATAACTCAACACTCAGCCATTAATGTCTAAACCGCTGGCCACAAAAGTGAGTACACCCCTAAGTGAAGATGTCCAAATTGGGCCCAATTAGGCATTTCCCTCCCCGGTGTCATGTGACTTGTTAGTGTTACAAGGTCTCAGGTGTGAATGGGGAGCAGGTGTGTTAAATTTGGTGTTATCGCTCTCACTCTCTCATACTGGTCACTGGAAGTTCAACATGGCACCTCATGGCAAAGAACTCTCTGAGGACCTCTGGGGATCTGAAAAAACTAATTTTTGCTCTACATAAAGATGGCCTACGTTATAAGAAAATTGGCAAGACCCTGAAACTGAGTTGCAGCACGGTGGCCAAGACTATACAGCGGTTTAACAGGACATGTTCCACTCAGAACAGGCCTAGGTCGACTAAAGAAGTTGAGTGCTTAGTGTCATATCCAGAGGTTGTCTTTGGGAAATATACATATGAGTGCTGCCATCATTGCTGCAGAGGGATTCCCCTCAAATTAAAGCTGAAAAAGTCTGCAGGATATTGGTTATTATCGGAGAGACCTCAAGTTCAATCTGACTACAACATCAGAGGAGTGACAGACGTGGGACCATCGTTACCCATGGAGATGACATCCAACCGGAGTGTGTGACGCGCCAGTGGAGAAACCTTGGAGGACCTAGGACCACACAAGAGCGTACCATATATGTGGGCTTGCATATATCTGGGATCTGGTAAGCCTTTGATTCACTAGGGCGGGAACCTGGATTCACCACAATATTGAACTGTCACTTCTCATCTTAAGAAGAAATTGTCATTTGCTATCCGCGGAACTTTTTTCATTACAATCTAGCTTGACTGCGTATTTGATTGTGTGAAGGCTCCAAGAAGCAATACGAGAGCACCATATACTACAACTCGTCTATATCATTATTAGACTATCATTCATCTTTATCGCTTTAATTCATGTTCATTCCATATCAGTATAAGCTGGCTCTGGTTGTATTGTTATTCTTGGTTTATGCAATGATTTAGGGTACACACAATATTGAATTATCTCGTTTGTGACATACCCAATATTATTTAACGACTTTTGATTAGCGCCAACCCCTACTTTACACATAATATACGACTAGTTTGGTCATTTGTTTGGCAGCTTTCTACACATACTCTCAGGCTTAGCGCAGTATTACACCCAATCTTTCCAATATGATAATGACTGCAAACACACCTCCAAGGTGACCACTCCCTTGCTAAAGAAGATGAAGGTACAGGTGATGGACAGGCCAAGCATGTCTCCAGAGCTAAACCCTCTTGAACATCTGTGGGGCATCCTCAAACGGAAGGGGGTCAGGAGCGCAAGGTCTTGAACATCCACCAGCTCTGTGATGTCCTCATGGAGGAGTGGAAGAGTACTCCAGTGGCAACCTGTAAAGTTCTGGTGAACTCCATGCCCAAGAGGGTTAAGGCAGTGCTGGAAAATAATGGTGGTCCAATTTGGACATTTTTTCAAAAGTGTACTCACTTTTGTTGCCAGTGGTTTAGACATTAATGGTTGTGTGTTGAGTTCTTTTGAGGAGACAGCAAATTTACACTGTTATGCAAGCTGTACACTCACTATTTTACATTGTAGCAAAGAGTCATTGCTTCAGTGTTGTCACATGAAAATGTATAATACAATATTTAAACCAATGTGACGGGTGTACTCACTTTTGTGAGATACTGTATATCATGTTAGCATCCCAGCCAAACAAACATTGCAAAGTCTCAGTTACAGACCAGCTCTCCCAGCAGGTTCAAGACAGCGCAGGGAGGCTTCCATCCAGCATTCAGGTCTCCTCATAACTGATAGCAAAACAGCCATCTCCCCCCAGCCTCTCTGACCAGCTGCCTAATAAGCAGGCCTCTTAACCTAACCCAGGCTGACTCTACAATATACGTGATCTGGCTCTTCTGGGTAACGGGCATGAATGAACACCACCTGCATCTCATGCCTGCTGTGATTTTACTCAATGACTCAATGTCCGCTGGCACCTGTTGATCATTCGGTACAGAGGCAGAATGGTGAGCTGCCTATGTAAACAAGGCAAATCGCCTTTCTGTCAGTAGGGAAGGCATGGATCCTGTGGTCCTTAAAAGCATGGACATAGATTCATGCCTTCCCTATGTAAAAGCATGAAAGCACCTCCCACAGTACACATAAACACAGTTAACCCTTTGATTGCACATGGTGTTAACCCCTTCCCAGCCATTAGTATAGTGACAGTGCATATTTTTAGCACTGATCACTGTATTAGTGTCACTGGTCCCCAAAAACTGTCTGTCAGTGTCACATTGTCCGCCACAATATCGCAGTCCCGCTATAAGTTGCTGATTGCCGCCATTACTAGTAAATAAATAAAACTATCCCAAAATTTGTAGATTCTATAACTTTTGCGCAAACCAATCAAAATATGCTTATTGGGATTTATTTTTACCAAAAATATGTAGGAGGCCTAAATTTATGAAGAAATTTGATGTTTTATAGCAGAAAATAGAAAATGTTTCTTTTTCAAAATTGGCAGTCTCTTTTTTGTTTATAGCACAGCAAATAAAAATTGCAATGGTGATCAAATACCACCAAAAGAAAGCTATATTTGTGGGTAAAAAAGGATACAGTTTTATTTGGGTACAGAGTTGCATGACCACGCAATTGCTGGTTAAAGTAACGCAGTGCTGTATCGCAAAAAATGGCCAGTCATTAAGGGGGGGTAAATCTTCCAGAGGTCAAGTGGTTAAGGTCAATTAGGGATGTGTATCATGTATACCTTGTTCTTTTTTGCAAGTGCTTATGTTAGTGGTTCCACTTTGTTTTCATTTGATACATTGCAGAACAACCCTTACTTGAGGACACCAAGATTTAAAAACAAGAGTGTGCCTTCAGAAAGAACTCAACCAAGCACAGCTTACTTCTAAATCAGCCACATGTGTGGAAACTGGTGTGATGTCATAAGGACTACAGTCTTTTTTTATACAACGTGTATAAGAGAAAATCCTACGGAACCGTCATACTTCGTTTGGGGGTGGGCACAGACAAGTATGGCTCCAAAATGCCTTAAAGGGTCAGTCCACTAAAAAGCCTAAACTTTGCCCCATCCATCGGATTCCTTTCACTTCCTGTCCTGTAGACACAATAGTGAAAGGAAATCTCTCCAAGGTGAGCAGAATCCCCTCCTTGACAGTTGTCAGCAGAACTGGTGTCCCCATTGGAATGTTTCTCCTTGGTTCCTGTTTTGTTGTCAATTAAAAATGTTAGATTTTCATTTCAGTCCAGGTAGCATTAGTCACCAGCGTTGGTACCCTATCACCTGTAGATGCTGATTTACTTGTCTGAAGCTGCTGGTAGATAGATCTGCACTGAATGTTAACTCTGTACAAATATCTGCTGTTAATATTACAAATACTTTGTAAATGCACTCTATGTTTACTCTATAAATGGAAAATAAACTTGTCTGTTAAAAAAAAACATTAGTCACCAGGACAAATAGAGAGTGTGAATCTATCCATCAGGTTCATAGACAGCAATAAAAACCTGCAACAAGACCATAATATTGAGAGAACACAGTAAATTCAATGTGTTTAGGTGGCCTCAAAGGGCTCCATCTTCTTCGGGGCAAGAAAACAGACACAAAAAGAAAGTTTTGGCCTTAGGTACACTTTAAAGGTAAATCTTGATGGGATGCGTCAGCCCCTGGATTCCTTGGATAATCCCATCTTGGTTCTTGGATACTCCAAGAGTGAGAACGTCTTGCAATAATTCAACACATGAAGGGGTGTTCTTGCTACAATTTCCTCTGGTGTACCCCAGTCTACACTGCTTCCTTAAAAAATTCCCTGCTTTGGGTTTTTCACCCGTTCTTGTGTCCCAGCTCCTCCAGAATTTTTTCACCAAAGTCATGTAGCAGAATACATTTTGGGTTAAATTCACAAAGAGATTTGATTTTTTAAAAACATTTTTTGATATGTTTTATGGCAGAAAGTAGATATATTGTTTTGTTTTTTTCAAAATGTTCAGTTTTTTTTGTTTATATTGCAAAAAATAAACCCAATGTGTATACAAGAAGTTTTGTGAGTATAATTCTCACCACCTCTATATGTAAAAAAGTTATGTTTTAAGGATTTAAGGTCCTCGCCTGGTGTGCCCTCTCTTTTACTTTATGGTGTTGTTTATTTATTTATTTATTTTTGCATTTGAGCCTCAAAAGCATTGCAACCACAATCGGTGAATGGCAGGTACAATGTTCAGGCTCCTGCAGACAATTTCTCTAGCTGCAGGTCTATACAGAGGTACGGACATTCAGTTACAGGGCTGGAAGAAGTGATCAATGGAATACAGGTGCAGTGATGTCCCACACTTGTGTTCCATTCAGTGGAGATACCATGATGGGGGGTGCTATACCGCCTGGGTTTCCAAACACCAATACATTCACAGTAAAGCCTATACCTGTGTTCAAGCACAGAGGAGGGGCTACTGCAGCTGCTCCGCCAATAGCATGCTGTGAGTGGTTCCGGAAATCCCCCTCTTCCTGAACTGTCACATTGGATTAAAAGTTAGCCTAAGAGAAGAGCCAAGGGACCCAGTTGCCTACCAGAGCTCCATATCTATATCATGTAGGAGGAGGTGAGCCTGACACCAGAAAAAGAATGCATCTGTGGCTAGCGCACCGGGACTTTGTCTTTGGCCAGTTGGGTGACCAGTTGGATCAGCGGTCCCCACCTCAGAAGTCATGGCATCAGAGGATATGTGTGGGCTCATCTTTACATTCCTACCCCAGTCATAGTTTGTCTTCAACTGGGTACCTCCTCCCCCTCCCCCAATCTCTTCAGTTCTCTCCCCCTCTGTTTATCACTTTCCACTCTTGTTCCCCCATCTGCTCTCTCTCCAATGATGGGACTTGTTTTATTCCCAGTGACACAACAATGGGACTTATCCCACTGACACCAATGATGATGTGTACTTTATCCCACTGACATCAATGATGGAGTGTATTTTATCCCACTGACATCAGTGATGGAGTGTACTTTATCCCACTGACATCAATGATGGGGTGTACTTTATCCCACTGACATCAATGATGGAGTGTACTTTATCCCACTGACATCAATGATGAAGTATACTTTTATCTCAGTGACATGAATGATGGAGTGTACTTTATCTCACTGACATTAATGATGAAGTGTACTTTATCCCACTTACATCAATGATGGGGTGTACTTTATCTCAGTGACTTCAATGATGGGGTGTACTTTATCTCAGTGAAATGAAAGATGGAGTGTACTTCATCTCACTGACATCAATGATGGAGTGTACAGGGTGGGCCATTTATATGGATACACCTTAATAAAATGGGAATGGTTGGTGATATTAACTTCCTGTTTGTGGCACATTAGTATATGTGAGGGGGGGAAACTTTTCAAGATGGGTGGTGACCATGGTGGCCATTTTAAAGTCGGCCATTTTTAATCCAACTTTTGTTTTTTCAATAGGAAGAGGGTCATGTGACACATCAAACTTATTGGGAATTTCACAAGAAAAACAATGGTGTGCTCACACACTTCTCACCCTCTTCTCCCAACGTAACTGTTAGGTTGTGTTACCCGTCGTGTAACTTGTGTAAAATATTCACCAGTCTTTGAACATTTATTGAGTACTTTCTTATTTCAATGCAATTTTGGTTCGTGTGGTAACAAAAAGAACACTTTAAGGGTTATTCAAACTACACAGTGTACTGGGAGAAGGATAACTTTTTTGTTTTCAACCTAATTTTTACCGGCTGAAATTTTACCGGTGGTACCAGTGGTGGGTAGAACTTTTCAAAGGGGGGGAGTGTATATGATTACACGGTGTTTGTCCTTCAATTATA
>BLSH010460762.1:30740-50019 GCA_018402905.1 Glandirana rugosa | reverse complement strand
GAATTGCTGGCCATTAAGTCGGCTTTGGAGGAATGGCGGTACCTCCTCGAAGGAGCAGCTCACCCGGTATTGGTTTTTACTGACCATAAAAACCATTAAAAAACCATATGCTGTGAAGATACGAGATGTGCAGCACCTGAAACTACGGATACTGGAAGCCTGTGCTAGCATTTCTCCTGCGGTGTTGCTATCAGTGTGTGAAGAGTGGGAGAAGAGGGTTGCATTGACAATCCAACACAATGGGCAGCACATTGAACACATTTTATAAGTGGTCAGAAACTTGTAAATAACCCATGAAAGAATAAAGTTACATTAAAACCAAGCACACCATTGTTTTTCTTGTGAAATTCCCAATAAGTTTGATGTGTCACATGACCCTCTTCCTATTGAAAAAACAAAAGTTGGATTCAAAATGGCCGACTTCAAAATGGCCGACTTCAAAATGGCCGCTATGGTCACCACCCATCTTGAAAAGTTTCCCCCCTCACATATACTAATGTGCCTGAAACAGGAAGTTAATATCACCAACCATTCCCATTTTATTAAGGTGTATCCATATAAATGGCCCACCCTGTACTTTATCACCCTGACATCAATGATAGGGTGTACTTTATCTCACTGACATAAATGATGGAGTGTATTTTATCTCAATGAATCAATGATGGAGCATAATTTCATCACTGAAACACACGCCGGTTTGTCCAACGGCGGAAGTGCGGTCATTCTGCACATGGGAGAATTTAGGATATATAAGTAACCCCCAGATAACGTCTACTAAGACGAAACGCGTCGGGTATTGCTGACCCCAGACTGCTGCGACAATTTTATACTTTTGGATCCTTTTTACTGCCGGCATTTTATTTTGCTTTTATACATTTTGTCATTGAAGCCTTTACCTCATAGAGAGGTTTTTTTATACTATGGAGAGTCTTCTTTTGTCTCCTTAAAATCCCTACATCCACATTTTTTGAACACCTTTGTCCTGGTGATCCCGGAGGATTTGCCCCTTCAAGAGATCTGGTGAACTGTGCTGACCCGGATATACCATCTGGACGTACCTCGCCATAGGAGAATCTGGAGCCATCATGGAGTGTGTGACATTTGTCCCGTCCTTTCTGATGTCCGGTTTCCTATATATTCAGGCCTGAATATATCTTCTATCTGGTAAGCCTCTCTGTGTAAGGAGTCAGATTGTATTGTGGGAGCCTGCCCTCATCACCCCCACCTACTTCTCCATTCCTTTTAGGATATGTTGAACTAATATATATAAGACTTTGACATGCTTCTCACTTCGCTGACTTGTTGGTTTACTTTTCCTGTTTCTGTGGACAATGCAGATTGAAAGACTTTTTGCGTGACTCCCTTGTGTCTGTCACTCTACATATTCATAATTTCTATTCACATATCACATTCAAGATTGAGACTATTACAGTGAAGATTGTGATTGATGTTTCACATATGATTTTTTATTTATTTTTATATTTTTTTAATATTTATGGTGATTCATAATCCTTTCACATTTAAATGTTATATTTTGAATTTCACTATTTTTATGGGATGCTTTACAGTTTCTCACACTACAATATTACGGCATATATGTTCTGATCACATGATATTCACACTATATATACCTTTCACATATTATTTATCAATCTTTGTGACACTAATCTTACAAAGTTTGAGGTTAAGCTCTATAATTTTAATTTTTAGTTTTGGTAACGATAATTTTTTCTAAATTTACTTTAATATCACTGACACCAATGATGGGACTGTTTTATTCGCATTTACACAAGTGATGGTCTTTGTTTTGTGCTTATTCACACCAATGATGGGACTTATTTTCTTCTACTGATACCAGTGATAGGACTTATTTTATTCCACTAACACAAATGATGGGATATATTTTATTCTCACTGACACCAAGGATGTATCCCCATGCCCTCTAGACAGCACACTTTGCACACCTCATTTTTCTTCTCAAGCCCTTTGAGGTGTCCCTCTTCATTATGTTCAATTGTTTGAAACTGTACTAAAAGATATGTCTTTAATGAGAGCCTCACATTAAATCTAAAAAAAATGGCATTGCTTCTTGGAAACAATGTGGCCAATATAAATAAAGATCCCCTTCTCTCCTCTTCTGCCACAAGCTTGATCCATCCTGTTCCCGAATTTTTCACAAATCTGCACAATAGAATGTGCAGTGCAGCACAATCGGCACTTTGCATTGTGGTGCGCTGTGTTAGTACAAAATAATTTATAAATCAATACTCTGGACATTGCTATACACCTTTTCCATTTCGAACAAACTGTATAAAAAGAGGGATTTTTTGGTTCACATATATCACAATACATGTTTAAGCTGGCCAACTGCGTCAAAGTAATCCCTCTCTGGCCAGTTTTTTTTTTGTGCTTCCTATACATACAGAGCAAAGCTTAGCGGTTTCAATATAAGAACACTGCACCTTCAGGGAAGAAATTCTTGGCGTTTTCTATCAAAAGGGGAAACGCTGTAGCTGCAGGACACAAGTTCTTGGAGGTTTCTTCTGTATGTATAGGAATTGATGATGGTATGTTTTGCAGGTGAATTCCATAACTCCCAGTTGATCCAGAGGAAGGCAAAAAACTTCTTGTGCAGCATGGTGTAACTTTGTTCCAATGTGGAACAAAAATTCCTTCCTGTCCCCTGAAGGAGATCAGATTTTTCCCTGGATCAACCATTTGTGGTGAGCTGTGAGTGGGCACATGGCCTGTGTAGTAGCTTTGAAATCCCCGCTCTTTTTCTTCTCTCTATGGTACTAGCACGACAGATCAGTGACATTCTGACTGGGCATTGCCAGCACAGACCATTGAGTGCTACAGATAGAAGATAGAGAAGAACAAGGATTTCAAATCCCCGCACCACTACATGGGCTCTGTGGGTGCTGACAGCTCCTCACCCTGGGAGGTAAGTACAACTGAAGATGTAAATGTTAGCTTGTTTTATTCTCTGTAAATACAGGGCAAAGCTTAGCACTTGCAGGGAAGAAAATCTTGGTGGTTTCACCTCATGTTTTGACACAGGGCACAAAGCTTTCTATCAAAAGGGAAATGGCCATCAGTGCAGACTCCCCTCCTTCAGGATAACCCCCCCTCCATCAGAGCAGACCCTCCTCCCTCAGGATAACCCCCCTCCATCAGAGCAGACCTCCATCCCTCAGTGCGGAACCCCCTCCCTCAGGATAATCCCCCTCCATCAGTGCAGACCTCCCTCCCTCAGGATAATCCCTCCTCCATCAGTGCAGACCATCCTCCCTCAGGATAATCCCCCTTTATCAGTGCAGACCCCCTCCCTCCGGATAATACCCCTCCATCAGTGCAGACCCACCCTCCCTCTGGATAACCCCCCACCATCAGTGCACACACGACTCCCTCAGGATAACACCCCTCCCATCAGCGCAGACCCCCACAGGATAAACCACCCCCTCCTTCAGTGCAGACTCCTTTCAGGAAATCCCCCCTCCCTCCAGCAGTACAGACCCCCCTCAGGAAATTCCCCCTCCCTCCATCAGTGCAGACCCCCCTCAGGAAATCCCCCCTCCATCAGTGGAGACCCCTGAGGAAATCTCCCTCCTCCATCAGTACAGAACCCCCCTCCCTCGGAGGTAAACAATGGTGGTAAAAATTCTGTGATGGTAAGAAATTGTCAAATATGCATACAATTGTTTTTTTCGGAATCTTTGCAGGACAATTTCATTGTCTAATGCAGATTTGCACGTGTGCCCACATGCTGTTGATGTATGTGAACATGGGCAAGTATATCTCCTCTCCTGGATTCTTTGAAGGTTTTGGCATTATAACCGATGGGGATAGTCAGCCGTCCATTTTCATATCCATGGGCTGTAAAAAGAAATCACGTGTCATATTCAATGTTTCTAGATATCTGGTCTTATTTTTTAATAATGACCAATTCTCTCAATACAAATTGGAGCCAATCTCTTCTTCCTCATTTCCATGTAGTCAGAGAACAGATAGTCTGCTTCTAGATTTGAGTCCTATGTGTCTATGGCCATCACTTCCACCACATGGTGACGGGTGACGTCACATCTCATAGAGATTGTATCATGTGCCATTGTACCATCTCACTTCCACTCACTCCCAACTCTGCACCATTGTGCCTGGTGCCTAGAAAGTTATGCTCTTATCTTGTCCTATCATGGAAAAGGGAACAATTGACTGGTTAGTCTGTGAGGTTTTCCTGCAGGCTGGAATATGTTTGTGTTCCTTACATTATCTGTATGGACACAGCATTACTCCAATCTATCAGATGTATGGTAATGTCATCCCATTAGGATTTTGATACTTACCACGTCTAGAGTTGAGCGAATTTCTGGAAGTCCGGGTTCTGCTGGTTCGGCCGAACTTCGGGACAAAGTCTGGGTTCGGGGCCGGACAGAACCCGAACTTTGTCCCGGACCCCGAACCCCATTGAAATCAATGGGGACCCGAACTTTTAGGCACAAAAATGGCTGTAAAAAAGTCCTGGAAAGTCCTAGAGGTCTGCAAACTTTTTGGTGTCCAGAACCCGGCCCCGAACCCGGACTTCAAAAAAAGTCCGGGTTCGGGTCCGGGGTTCTGGTACTTTAATAAAAGTTTTGAAAATTGCTGTAAAAAAGTCCTGGAAAGTCCTAGAGGTCTGCAAAAGGAAGGACAATGGGGGTAAGGGTCGGACAAGTGCCCTACAAAGAAATGGGGATAGAGAAATAACTTAAAATAATTGAAAAAATAATTTCATAAAAAAATAAAAAATGGAGGTGGATGTGGACCATCTTCAAACTGTGTCTGAAAAGTATTAATTAACGGTAGAAGCCATATCACTGTTCTAAAATCATCTTCAAACTGTGTCAAAAAAGTATAAATAAGCCGGGAGAACCCATATCACTGTTCTGCAAGCATCTGGAAACTGTGTGTAACACTTTAACTAAAACCGGGCTAACCCATATCACTGTTCTGCAAACATCTGGAAACTGTGTGTAACACTTTAACTAAAAGCAGGAGAAACCATACTACTGTTCTGCAAACATCTGGAAACTGTCTGTAACACTTTAACTAAAACCGGGCAAACCCATATCACTGTTCTGCAAAAATCTGGAAACTGTGTGTGAAACTATAGCAGCGCAAACCCATATCACTGTTCTAAAATCATCTAAAAACTCTATGTGAAACTATAGCAGAGCGAACCCATATCCCTGTTCTTCTCTCTGCTATAGTTTCACACACAGTTTCCAGATGTTTGCAGAACAGTGATATGGGTTCGCCCGGTTTTAGTTATAGTGTTACACACAGTTTCCAGATGTTTGCAGAACAGTAGTATGGTTTCTCCCAGTTTTAGTTAAAGTGTTACACACAGTTTCCAGATGTTTGCAGAACAGTGATATGGGTTCGCCTGGTTTTAGTTAAAGTGTTACACACAGTTTCCAGATGTTTGCAGAACAGTAGTATGGTTTTTCCCGGTTTTAGTTAAAGTGTTACACACAGTTTCCAGATGTTTGCAGAACAGTAGTATGGTTTCTCCCAGTTTTAGTTAAAGTGTTGCACACAGTTTCCAGATGCTTGCAGAACAGTAGTATGGTTTCTCCCGGTTTTAGTTAAAGTGTTACACACAGTTTCCAGATGATTTTAGAACAGTGATATGGGTTCTTCCGGCTTATTTATACTTTTTTGACACAGTTTGAAGATGATTTTAGAACAGTGATATGGCTTCTACTGTTAATTAATACTTTTCTGACACAGTTTGAAGATGGTACACATCCACCTCCATTTTTGATTTTTTTTTAAAAATGCTTTTAGTTATTTCCCTGTCCCCATTTCTTTGTAGGGCACTTGTCCGACCCTAACCCCCATTTTCCTTCCCTTTGCAGACCTCTAGGACTTTCCTGGACTTTTTTACAGCAATTTTCAGAACTTTTAGTAAAATTACCAGAACCCCAGACCCGAACCCAGACTTTTTTTGAAAAGTCCGGGTTCGGGTCCGGGTCCCGGACACCCCAAAGTACGGTGCGGACCCGAAACTTTACAGTCCGGGTTCGCTCAACACTAACCATGTCCACTTGGAAAGGGGGCGATGCTTTCCCTTTCTCTAATTCTTCACAGTTGATGGATTCCATGAAGACGTGGGATCTGATGTCTTTACTGATCCCCAGTCTCTCCTCTGGATGTTTTCTAAGCAAATATAATATAATGAACAGTTATCTATGAGGACTTGTATACATGAGTAATAAAAGTTACATTACTTGGCTCTGTATAGATTAGGAAAGAACTCTGACTACTGTGCGTCTCCTCCTGGGTGGTCCTTTTCAACCCAATAGAGCATCTTAGCGTGTGAAGACACATATATAGACTAGTACATGTGCTGGATGCATAAATAAATGAGTTTGAGTTCTACTTTGATAAAATAATGAAATATGCAGATCAGTGATTTACCCTATGTGGTATCTTCTGCCCGTCAGTCCCATGATAGTGTTACTATGGTTGTATAATTGAAACTTTACCGAGGGACAAAGAAGCCAAACTACCCAACAGTCAAGCCAATAACCTGACTTGTCAGCAAACCTACATTATACCCCTAGAGCAGCAGCAGTAGTAGGCCCAGAAGCCTTTCCTGTGGCTATTTAGAGTAAAAAAAGGTCTTCTCCTACTTAATCCTTTTATGAGGTCAGCCACGTTTCGGTTCATGTCAGGGGGGTAATCGGGATGGCTGAAGTTCACCGCTCTGCTGTATTCATTAAAGGTCATGCTCCTAAATGGCATATGCTGTGTGGCCAAGATGTAGGTAATGCCTAATGCGTAATGTAGTCAAAACCAGTCAGGTTCACTTCCGGTTCCGGCGCCTCATGAGGAGAGAGTGAGCGCGCACAGCTCCGCTCCCTCAGGCTGAAATACGGCTACAAAAACCGGGAATCGGCACAGCTCGATCGCACCTACTACAAGGGGACACATCTAAGACAAGGATGGATCGCTTCCTTACCGCCCCACGGACGGATTCGGCCGCCACGGTCCGCGCTGACTCTGGAAGCCAAGCCCCTGGGTGTACCAAGATGGCCGCGACCGCGGACCAGACAGAGGCTTCAATTGACACACAGGCCCCGGAGCCCAGAGACACCAGGGACGAAGAAAACACAGATGAGTATGCAAAAATAGCACAAGCAGTTGCTGCGCTCTTACTCCCCAATATAACTAAGGCAGTGGACACTGCAGTACAGGCGGGGATGACACAGTTAAGGAGGGAGCTGGGTGAACAGGCCCGCAGGCTCTCAGCAGTGGAAGCCAGGGTGTCAGATATCGATGATGATCTGTATCAGTTATCAGGCACAATAGAAACTCATGATAAAGCCTTCTCAGTGATACAGGAAAAGCTAGAAGATCTGGAAAATAGGTCTCGAAGGAGCAATCTCAGAATTATAGGCCTACCTGAGGACTGCCCCAATAACGCCCTGGCCCATATCTGCTCCTCCCGTATCCCTGAGGCTTTGGGCCTAACTGCACCTTGCACCGTTGAACGTGCTCATAGATTGGGGCCGCCTGATCCTAACCGCAAGTCTCCCAGAGCAGTGATAGTTAAATACCTAAACTACGCGGACAAACTAGAAATTTTACAAGCTTTCAGAAAAAACCGCAACCTCAAGATAGAAGGGGCTGGCTTACTAATCTTTGCTGATTACTCAGCAGAAGTGTCCAAAAAAAGAAAAGCCTTCCAAGCAATCTGCTCAGATCTCTACAAACAAAAAATACGCTTCACCTTGGCCTTCCCTGCGACACTGCGAGTCCAAACGCATGAGGGCAAACAACTCACTTTTCAAACCCCCAGAGAGGCTGAGTCTTTCCTAAGATCTTTAACGTCTCCACGCTCTAACTCATCTACAACACAGAGCCCGACCTCATCGGGATCTAGGGAAATTAGGAGCCCTAGGAAGGACCCACCCAAACGCCTCCGTCCAAACAACAACGACCATGCCTCTTCGGTCCACTCCTAGGTCAGACATACCATTATCAAGTGAGCACGGGGAGAACTGCTCCTATCACTTGACTTTCTGCGATTCAGTGAACCGGATTTATTACCCCCCCCTCTTTCTCTCATTCTCGCAACTGACAGCGTATCGCTTTGACACCTAGTTTCTGTTGCCGAGACTTTTCTCTCCCACCACTTCACTAGCACCATTGCCTGAGGAGCGGCTCAGTTGCGCACCTGTGTTGGGTCTCATGAGGAAAAAAGTGAAGTTAAGAAAGGATGTTTTGTTGTTTCGAGTTCTAATGCTATGTTCTTCTTTTCTCAGCATAAACCTAAGTTCTTGCACACTTCCTAAGCGGAAGGATTTTGCCGATGTTCACCCTGGAGAGTCCACATCACTACTTTCACCAAAATGTAAGTCCCTCTTATTTTCTGCTCACTCACTATACAAACTCCACAGCAGACACATTGTTAACTCTACACATTCATACGGATAGTATCTTGGAATGTGAAAGGCCTACGTTCCCCATCTAAACGGACCAAAGTACTTCGACACCTCAAGAGCCTCCGTGCCGATGTGGCTCTCCTTCAAGAGACCCACCTTGGCACGGATGACTATCACCGCCTTCGTAAGTTTTGGGTGGGCAGCGAGCACGGCTCCCCGGCTATAGGAAGGAAAGCTGGAGTCATTATCCTTATACACAAAAAGTTGCAACCCACCATTATAGAAGAGAGGAATGATACGGAAGGCCGCCTGGCGACCTTACACCTCAAACTCCAGTCCAAAGAAATCCTGATAACAAACATATACGCCCCTAACAACCCTACCCTTCCTTTCTTCCAAGCCACCACTCGATGGGTGCTGCACAAACCGCATATACCACATCTGGTTGGAGGTGATTTTAACACAGCAAGTAACTCTGCTGAGGACAGATCCTCCCACAGAGGCACACAGCGATATGCCAGCCCTCCACATACGCCCTCCTTACTGGAAAGGTTTATCCTAGACACTAACCTAATTGACATATGGCGTCTCTCTCATCCGACAGAAAGGGAATACTCATTCTATTCCCCAACTCATGGATCGTTCTCCAGAATCGATTACATACTTGCCTCACACTCAGCATTGCATTATGTCAGGGATTCCCATATCCATGACATCGCTATCTCTGACCACAGCCCAGTATCCATCACTCTTGAGGATTTCACAGCCTCTACCTCACCCAAGATTTGGAGGTTCCCCTCATACTTAGCAGGGGACACACACCTCCAAGAGATTTTGCGCACGTCATGGGAAGAATACACAGCACATAATAGATCCCAATGTTCCAACCCAAATTTACTCTGGGAAGCAGGGAAAGCGGTGCTCCGGGGCAAAATCATTGCCTATGCAGCTTACTATAAGAAAAATGCCAACAAAAAATATGCTGCAGCTAGCAAGCAACTTAGAGAGGCTCAAAAGGCGCTTCAACAAAATAATACCCAGGAAAATAGAGAGAAGTGGCATGATGCCAAACAGTATTTCGAAACATGGGCAGACCATACGGATCGTGTTCACACAGCACATTGGGACCTTACTCTACACAAGCACGGGAACAAGGCGGGGAAACTCCTAGCAAGAATAAGCAAAGGCCAACACCAGCCTACCCATATCACTCGCCTTAGAAATAAGGCAAGGGTCATATCTACTACACCAGAGGAAATCAATGAGATCCTCCTTCAATATTACACCTCTTTATACGCACCAAATCTCCTAGACCCATCCAAAGCAGCCACCTTCTTAAGCAACCCAACGCTCCCGAACCTGGACCCTGATCAACTAAAGGCCCTAAATGCACCCGTTAGCGAGAAGGAGATTGAACAAACTATAAAAAACCTCTCAAATCATAAATCCCCAGGCCCCGACGGCCTAACAGCCGAATTTTACAAACTCATGATACCCTTTGTACCCCAAGAACTAGCTCAAGTATTTAATTACATATGGACAGGAGGCCCCTACCTACCTACAGGCCATCAGGCATACATCAAACTGATAGAAAAAAAGGGGAAAGACCCTCAGGACCCAGGTTCATATCGTCCTATATCTTTACTAAATGTGGACTCAAAAATCCTCTCGAAGATAATAGCGACACGCCTTGCAACCATTTTACCCTCACTGATACACCCGGCACAGGCTGGGTTCACCCAAGGTAGGACAGCCACATCCAACATACGCAAAGTTCTTGCAGCGCTAGACTATGCGAAAGCACACCCTTCCCAACAGCTAGCCATAATTACTCTGGATGCCGAGAAGGCTTTTGACAATGTCAGCTTTCCCTGGCTTTTCCAAACACTGGAAAGGTTCGGGTTCACAGGCCCGTTCATGCACTTTGTCAGATGCCTTTACTCGGCTCCCCAGGCACAGGTGGTGGCAGCGGGCATCATTTCCAACCCTTTCCCCCTACATAAGGGAACCAGGCAAGGATGTCCCCTGTCCCCGCTCTTGTTCAATATTGCCATGGAACCCTTATCAAGATATCTCATCTCTACTGCCCCCCTACATGGCATAAACATTGGGAAAGAGAACATTCGGACCGCACTATTTGCGGATGACATTTTGATATTTACCTCTGACCCACTTTCAGACCTCCCTGTAATAATGGATATTTTCGGGCAATTTAGGCAATGTTCGGGGCTAAAAATAAATTTTACAAAAAGCGAAGTTCTCCCCCTCCAACCCCACAACAAGGCCAAATGGACCAGTACGTCCCCACTTCCTATAGCCCAGCACCACATCACCTACCTAGGTGTTAACATCGGCAGAGATCCTTCCTCTATATACTCTCTGAACTACACCCCTCTAATCTCCAAGGTACTGAGTCAACTGGAGTCCTGGATGGACCTGCCCCTCTCGCTTACAGGGAGATGCTGCCTATTCAAAATGGTTAGTTTTGCCAAATTATTATACCCCATGCAAACTATCCCTATCTTAATCAAACATTCAGACCTCCAAAAACTTGACCGAGGCATCTCAGCCTTTCTCTGGCAGCGCAAAAAGCCAAGAATTGCATTGGCCAAGCTGCGTCTCCCGAGGAGCGAGGGGGGCCTGGGACTTCCACACATTAGGCTGTATAACCTATCTTGTGTATTACGTAATGGCTTAGACTGGCTAACTAAGGGATCCAAATATACCAACTTCGAATTAGAATCAGCAATGGTACAACCGTATGAGCTTGGATCAATCCTCCACTGCAATCCAAATAATCTTCCACCACACCTTAAAAACAATCTCCTGGTAAGAGACACTCTAGTGGCATGGAGAAATACAAGGAGGGCCCAGCATCTCCCCCCCAACATCTCTGAGTTCCTGCCCATCAGAGGAAACCCAATGTTCACCCCCTCTACGCACCACGAAGCCTTCCGCATCTGGGACAAACACGACCTTAAGAAACTAATCAACCTGTTCGACCAAAAAACCGGGAGGCCACTACCAACCAATTACACGCTAGAGCGCTACAATTTACCAGCCCACCACAACTTCCACATACATCAGCTAACTACCTTCGTACGCAAGATATGCCCAGACCCTCTAACAAGGTTCCGCTCTTCTCCTTTGGACACTATTATCCACAACAGAAACCTCTCGGTCTCCCTCATATATGGGACCCTACTTACCTTCTTCTCCAAATCTATAGAGGCAACATCCATAAAGGCATGGTCGAAGGAACTGGGTGTGGAACTATCCCACGAGGCAATTTTAAGAGGCCACAACAAAATCTTGAAATCGATCACCAACGAGAATTGGAGAGAGACACAGCTCAGGATCTTACACAGGGCCTACGTCCCTTACTACCTCCACCCGTCCCTCTCTGGATCCAGAATCTGTCCTTGGTGCAACCTTCATAACCCTTCTCTTGTCCATAGATTCTGGAACTGCCCCAAAGTCACAACCTTCTGGTCACAAGTTCAGGCATTCATTAACAAAGTAACCAACCAGCATATTCCGTGCCACCCTACCATAATGCTCTTTAGCAATTACCATACCTCTTCTCAAAGTCTCGTCTCTTTGGACCTCCCAAAAGACCCCTTGACCCATTTGTGCCTACTAGCAGCTCGCAAAGCGATTATGTCGCATTGGACTCAAGTACACCCCCCTGGGATCTTAGAGGTACAGAAACAACTGAATACTCTGCTATATAGAGATGTGCTAGACTACTGGGCCAACAAACAAGGTTCGCAACTACTACTCCACAGAAAATGGAACGCATATATCACCAACACCTTCTCCAAACAAGCTCAAGAGGGACTTACACCCCCATATCTGTACTCCTATTATACTCTGCACACAAACCTAACAGATGGAGATTAACAAGCAATTTGCTCTTTCTCGGCTTTATCACCCCCTCCTACCCTCCAGTGACTCTAGGTCCTCGGCAGACCTACCCACAACACCACAAAACCAGTCAAACAAACATTACCTCAGGAATACCACAGTTGACTGCAACTATAATACATTTGCTCTGGCCCAAGGCCGACACAAATAACCTTTCATGCAGGAACTATTTATTTGAATTGTGACATTTTGCTTTTCATCTTTACAACACATGTTATAGTTTGTTAGATCAGAGGTACTTCTGCAACGCACCAGGTTCAAGCACTATCTTGCAAAAAATTGCAAACTATCTCTTGAAGTCGCCATTCACCGCCCTTTTAGACCCTGGAAGCAGACTTGGCCGGCCCGGTGCCTGCCCCCCCCCTTCTTCGGGGGGGGGGGGGGAGGGTAGACGGGTTGGCACTAGGTCTCCCTCAGCCATCCAGGCATCACCATGAAACCCCCCCGGGGATCTTCAGAGAGAATGCTATTCACTCTTGCCGAGCCTGGCCTGCAGAATTCCCTCTGAAACGTTTCTGTTATCTCAACCTTATACCCCCCCCTGCCTTCCCCCCCCCCCCTCCATCAGAAAATGCTATGTACCTGGATCAGATGCATGTTTTGTCAATATCTTTAATAAAAATTTGAAATAAAAAAAAAAAAAAAAAACAGTCAGGTTCAAACTGGTAATAGTCAATGTTGACAACCTGCCAATCGGAAGAAAAGACATCAGTAAGTGCATTGGTCAGTACAGAAAAACAGAATACATCAAAGAAGCCCACGAAGCTGAGTCAGTTTTTAAAGGGGCCGCATAGGCTGACCACATTATCTTATAGGAAGCACAAGCCCCTCTAATTTATAGTCTTTTACATAAAATTCCTTTTATAATGTATATTGATCAAACACATATTCTAAGGGATGTATTTATAAAGCTGTGGTATGTCCTTTAAATAGCTTTAATTTTGTTTTACAAAAAAAAACTCTATAAAGCAGAGCGTTATGCGTTACAAAGGTATATGTCACTCTGCTGGCTTCTCAGGACTTCGAGCAGTAAAGAGGAACTGCAGTCTGCTAACATTATTCATAGTAAAAACATCTTTGCTATTCTGAAGCTTCCATCCAACCACTTTGTATTTTATTTTATATAATCTGTGATTCTGCACTTGCCAAATATGCTGCAGAAATCTCCCTCCACTGAGTCTGGCTGCAATCAGAATCAGTGGCTGCAAACTGTGGGCAGCTGAAGCTGCTGCCTGTTCACTTCCTGGATTTACACAGACACACAGAGGCACACCTCCAGCTCTGCAGCTTTCATTGACCCTCTTATGACTCATCCCCCCTCCCTTCCTGGCAAACTCTCACGAGAGTGAGAGAGCTGTGCATGATGTCATACGCCATGGTATTTTTTCCAGACAAGAAACAGAAAGTGGGCTGTATAAGGCAGGGTTGACAAATTTGCTTTGAATCTAGGAGCCAGCTAAAAAAGTTAGGAGCCAGTTTTTTTTAGCGTAGTGTGGGTTGTCAGCGCCTGGCTTAAGGAAAGTAATTTGTGCCCCCAGCCCTAACTTACTCACAGCAGAGCAGCCAGTCAATAACTCCAACATAACACCGTTACATCAGGGTTATAGGCTGGCCAGAAAGAGTGACACTAAAAAACTGTTATGGGGGAAACTTCTTATTATGCCTAATGCATCGTCACTGTGGCATGCAAAACGCCTTCATCTGCTGCCTATTGGAGCATAAGGGTGGCCGTTGGTGGGTGGCAAAAAATGTCTTTACTGCACATTTTTACCACCCAACTGCACATCTAAATGAAGCCTTAGTGACACTTTAAATAAAAATACAAAAAAGGTGAAAGAAGTATTCCAGTGCTATTGATCTACTGCTGCCTCTGTGCAGCCACTTCCTGCCTACTTATGTGTCTCCCACAGTGACTTTTCATTGCTCTGGTGGTTCTCTGGTCACCATGAAATACTGTAGCCCAACTGCATATAAAGAGTGGTAACTGTTGACGATACACAGAGCTTTATCAGAGGACATAGAAACAGACTCTTCTGCTTATCCAGCTGCCTCATCTCCCCTCCTGCACCTCACAGCACACAATAGAGCTGCACGATTCTGGCTAAAACAAGAATCACAATTTTGTTGCTTAGAATAAAGATCACAATTCTCATGGTGTAACACCATCTTTCATGTTATACAAAAAATGGGCTTACTTTACTGTTTATTTTTTTTTTTTTAAGTCATTAAAGTGTATTTTTTCCAAAAAAAAAATGCATTTGAAAGACCACTGCACACAAAAATACGGTGGGACATAAAATATTGCAACAGCCGCCATTTTATTCTCTAGGGTCTCTGCTAAAAATATATATAATGTTTGGGGGTTTTAAGTAGTTTCTAGCAAAAAATACTGGACTTTTATTTGTAAGCAACACATACCAAAAAAAGGTTTAGTCTAGAGTTGAGCGAACCCGAACTGTAAAGTTCGGGTCCGTACCAAACTTTTTGGTGTCCAGAACCCGGCCCCGAACCCGGACTTTTCAAAAAAAGTCCGGGTTCGGGTCCGGGGTTCTGGTACTTTAATAAAAGTTTTGAAAATTGCTGTAAAAAAGTCCTGGAAAGTCCTAGAGGTCTGCAAAAGGAAGGACAATGGGAATAAGGGTCGGACAAGTGCCCTACAAAGAAATGGGGATAGAGAAATAACTTAAAATAATTGAAAAAAAAATCACATAAAAAAATCAAAAATGGAGGTGGATGTGGACTATCTTCAAACTGTGTGAGAAAAGTATAAATTAGCGGGGAGAAGCCATATCACTGTTCTAAGCACTTATACTTTTATCACACCGTTTTAAGATGATTGGAGATTCTACAATCATCTTAAAACTGTGTGAAAAAAGTAAACATTAGCCGGGAGAAGCCATATCACTGTTCTACAATCATCTTCAAACTGTGTGAGAAAAGTACAAATTAGCCGGGAGAAGCCATATCACTGTTCTACAATCATCTTCAAACTGTGTGATAAAAGTATAAATTAGCCGGGAGAAGCCATATCACTGTTCTTAGAACAGTGATATGGCTTCTCCCGGCTAATTTATACTTTTATCACACAGTTTTAAGATGATTGGAGATTCTACAATCATCTTAAAACTGTGTGAGAAAAGTAAACATTAGCCAGGAGAAGCCATATCACTGTTCTACAATCATCTTAAAACTGTGTGTGAAAAGTATACATTAGCCGGGAGAAGCCATATCACTATTCTTAGAACATCTGCAAACTGTGTGTGAAAACTATAAATTAGTTCTTAGAACAGTGGTATGGCTTCTCTCCCCTAATTTATAGTTTTCACACACAGTTTGAAGATTATTGTAGAACAGTGATATCATATGATATCACTGTTCTACAATTATCTTCAAACTGTGTGTGAAAACTAGCTTCTAAGAACAGTGATATGATATAAGTGTCATCTTCTGGCATGGATCATCTAAAACAGATTTTGAGGATCACTTTACCGCCAACTGATATTTCAATTATAGGTGGCTGCTAGTGACAGATGTTTTCCATTAGCTTCTTATATCAGTTGGTTGGATACGTGGGAAGACTTTAGGGACCCATGTATATATGTGCCTCTCCTCAATCTCAAGTGAGGCAGGGGCAGGAAGAGGCTGGTTCAGTCTGATTAACAGTGCCACCTGAGACAGGGGCAATTCCTGGTGCAGTTCTTACCAAGATTCCAAAATCAAAAGTCTACTGGGAGATCCCACTTATACACTAGGATCCAATCTGCCCCCTTTTAAAAAATAGACACCTCCAACACTGCCCCTGTTATGCTTATGTCTCAATGCACATGTACACTGCAACTCTTACTAGATAACTATGTACTGTCTCCATCTCCTTTCACATGTGCAATCACTGCCCGCTATGGAAATAACTATGTGTGTGAGCAGTGGTCAGGCTTTTCAGGATGTTGCTAGCATGGGGTATTTAAACCATTGCTGCTGCACTGAGTATGTAAAATTAAAATCGAAAGAAGAGCATATATATTA
This sequence comes from Glandirana rugosa, assembly GCA_018402905.1. NCBI lineage: Eukaryota > Metazoa > Chordata > Amphibia > Anura > Ranidae > Glandirana > Glandirana rugosa. The sequence continues at coordinate 33,640 of BLSH010460762.1, read as the reverse complement.
CTCTATATACAACCTGACTGCATTACAGTAATAAAAACAAAGGATCTTCTTATATCTATCTTATAAGCCTTACTTGATGGTATCACTGTCGACTGGGAAATAGTTCCAGATAAAGTCACTTAAACTCCTTCCGCAGACATATTGCATCACAAAACAGGCGGTGAAGGGTGTTTGGAAGACAGCATGTAGCTAAATTAGAAAGGGGCACCCTTTTGACTTCTCCATGGCGTAGCATTCTACAGGGTGGGCCATTTATACGGATACACCTTAATAAAATGGGAATGGTTGGTGATATTAACTTCCTGTTTGTGGCACATTAGTATATGTGAGGGGGGAAACTTTTCAAGATGGGTGGTGACCATGGCGGCCATTTTGAAGTCGGCCATTTTGAATCCAACTTTTGTTTTTTCAATAGGAAGAGGGTCATGTGACACATCACACTTATTGGGAATGTCACAAGAAAAACAATGGTGTGCTTGGTTTTAACGTAACTTTATTCTTTCATGAGTTATTTACAAGTATCTCTTTGTTTACAGCCATTGACATGTCGCCGAGGTTAACACGTGCAGAGCAGATAGAAATTGTGTTGATGTCTGGTGAACGCAGTAACCGGGTCATTGCAGCAGATTTCAATGCAAGACAGCCTACGAGACCACCCATCTCCCATGCTACAGTTAGCAAACTGCTTGCTAAGTTTCGTGAAACTGGTTCAGTGTTGGATTTGCCAAAATGTGGACGCATGAAATCTGTCACTAATGAAGAAACATCAGTGGCTGTCCTAGCTTCATTCAGCAAGAGCCCACAGCGTAGCACTCGCCGCATGTCACTGGAAAGTGGCATTAGTCGAACATCCCTTCGGCGGATATTAGCTACTCACAAATGGCACCCTTACAAACTCCAGCTACTGCAGCATCTCAAATAGGATGACCCAGATCGGTGCACTGAATTTGCAGAATGGGCAAAACAAAAATTGGAAACAGGACCCTCAGTTTACGCAGAAGATTTTGTTCAGTGATGAGGCAAACTTTTATGTGAATGGTGAAGTTAACAAACAAAACCACCGCTATTGGTCTGACACTAACCCACATTGGATAGATCCCTCCAAGACTGTTGGAACCAAAAAATTGATGGTATGGTGGGGTATATGGGGTACAAAGATAGTGGGGCCATTCTTCATCAATGGAAACCTCAAGGCCACTGGATATGCAAAATTGCTACATGGTAATGTGTTTCCCTCTTTATGCACTGAAGCTGGCACGTTCCCTGAGTTTTTCCAGCAAGATGGTGCACCACCACATTATGGGTGTCAGGTCCAAGCATTCCTAGATGAACGGTTTCCTGGAAAGTGGATTGGTCGTCGTGGGCCAGTTGAATGGCCCCCAAGGTTTCCCGATCTGACCCCCTTAGACTTTTATCTTTGGGGTCATCTGAAGGCAATTGTCTATGCTGTGAAGATACGAGATGTGCAGCACCTGAAACTACGGATACTGGAAGCCTGTGCTAGCATTTCTCCTGCGGTGTTGCTATCAGTGTGTGAAGAGTGGGAGAAGAGGGTTGCATTGACAATCCAACACAATGGGCAGCACATTGAACACATTTTATAAGTGGTCAGAAACTTGTAAATAACTCATGAAAGAATAAAGTTACGTTAAAACCAAGCACACCATTGATTTTCTTGTGATATAAGTTTGATGTGTCACATGACCCTCTTCCTATTGAAAAAACAAAAGTTAGATTCAAAATGGCCGACTTCAAAATGGCCGCCACCCATCTTGAAAAATTTCCCCCCTCACATATACTAATGTGCCACAAACAGGAAGTTAATATCACCAACCATTCCCATTTTATTAAGGTGTATCCATATAAATGGCCCACCCTGTATATCAAGGTTGTAGATATTTGTAGTCTTAATGACTGACTTGATGGCCACCTTCTGCTGGCTCTTTCAGTAGGTAGCCAGGACAACCTGAATGAGAGAGAAGATAACAATTAGTGGGGTCCTTGGTACTGAAAGGGTGTTTAGGACTGGGGCAGGGTTTATTAAGCATTGACTATGAATCAGAATTAGATTTAGGTGAAGGCTGTTGGGTTCTATGACAGACTGTCTTCTATCTCTGGCAGTGAGATCTATCTGATTTTATGTTCTCAACTCCTTCCAATGTTGTTTTTGGTGTTTTTGGTGTTGTTTCTTCTATTTCTCAGTGTGATAAAGAATGCAGCAGAAAAAGTGAGACCAAGCAAGGCAGTGGGTCATAATTTGGTTTATCCGCAGCTGAAGCCATTTTTGATGGTTTTTACATAATTTCTGATTACAAAGGAGGGATGTGTTGTATGGGTGGAGCTAGTAATCTAAGTAACGAGAGTAAATGAGCACTTACCCATCCAAAGCTTCCTTCTCTGAGCACATGATGCAACGTAAACTTTGACAGCATTATTCTCATGTCATCGCTTGGTGCGGTGCAGTCATATCAGTTTCAGTCTCTGATTTGAAACATCCTGAAGGTCCTGGAAAGACACTTACCATGCTTAGGGTGATGTCAGGGTTTCCAGCCTTAGCCAAGGCAGGATGGGAAGGTGCTGCAAGGTCCTCAAAGGACAGTCTCTTGACCCAGGTTGGTGTTGGGGGTTCCATCTTCAGCTGGACATACAGGGCTGCAATGTGCTGAAGGTTGGGAATGGACCTCCATGATGAGGTGCTGATGTTGGTCCCTGCCTTAGCAAAGGTGGGACTGGAAGGATTATAACACCCTGAGGGTTTTGGGGATGACTGGTAGTGGTCATCATCTTCAGATAGGGGAATGGTGGTGGCAATCACCTCAGCCGAGGTGAGACAGTAAGGACTGCAAAGCCCTGAAATTACACATGATGCTCAGTTTGGTGGTAGGAAGGGGGGGTAGGGG
>BLSH010460762.1:0-10151 GCA_018402905.1 Glandirana rugosa | reverse complement strand
CCTGCTGGGGGAATCAGGAGTGGCCATGTCCTGAACTTGGTCTTCCAGGCGTGCATATCCTTCCTGCAGGTTTTGCACTGCTTGGGTTAGTCCAGCAAGGTGTGTGCATAGCTCTTCCATGGGAGAGGGCCCCGGCGCAGACTCTGACATGGCTGTCCGCTTCTGTCACGTACCTGGTGGTAGAGTCTGGCTTATGCGGGGGCAACCTCTCTTGCGGCCCTGGTTCGAGAACCCCTGATAGTGGGAACAGGGAGCTCTGGAGCACAGGGGGGCACGAGGGCTGGACAATCTTCAGGTGGTAAGGAGAAGTCCAAGGTAGCTCGTGCAAGACGGGCGAATAGTGGTTCAGTCCGAGTTGGCAACTGGCAGGCGGTGCGGTACAACGGGATCAGGCAATCGGATGGTCGGGTTCAGGCAGGGTCGGTAACGTGCTGGCAACAGAAGTACAGGAGGAGCAGGCAAGCGGGTGGTCGTAGACAAGCCGGGGTCAGATGCAGGCAGATATCAACAGGTCCGAGGGGTAAGCCGGGGTCACAGGAACAGGAAGTCACACAGAAGTAGTCACCGGGGGGTCGCAGGTGTAGGAAACGCTGTAGAGCGGACAGCACTGGCCACCAGGCTCTGCAGACTGAAATAGAGCCGCCAGGCGCCGTTTCCGGCGCACGCGCAAACGCGCACGGGCGTGCGCGAACGCGCACAGGCGCGCGCACCACCGCGGAAAGGCTAGGAAACAGTCTTTTCCTGACAGTGGATTAAACATTGTATTTGCCATAATAAATTGCTGTATTTCTTGTATCCTATCTGTTCATTTTTGCCCCCTTAAGGCATACTGACCTAGTGACCACGGCACACCTCAGGTCACTGTCCAGGCACTACGTCATTCCATCTCCCAGACACCTTAAAGATTCAGAGTACAAATGAGTATGTTCAGAAAGCAATCAAAATGTCTGAAATATCAAGCAAGCGCTAAATCTATGTAAAAACAACGTTCACTTTTGGGTAACTGCTGGTGAACCCAATTAGCAATCAATTTACTGGAGAAGTGGGACAACCTTGTTTGGGTTTGTAGTAAGGGGACTTGGTAAGGTGGTGACCCATAAAATATAAGAAATTCAACTTGTAATTGAACTCGCATGTACCCACCAAAAACTGGGACTCTCAATGTAGGTGGAGCTGGCCTAAATCCATCCAAAAGAGGGTACAATAAATCTAACATATGAAACGTTATTTTCCAGCAGTAAAAAGTTGTTAGGCAACCCTTTACTACACTGGAGTCACAACATCAACAGCAGACCAGGGACACATGCAGGATGAACAAATATCAGCGGCTCATGAAAACTTGTATTCTGCACGATGTGTCACATTTATCTTTTCATTAATTTAGAGAATAAAGTGGGGAATAGAATTTGTCTACATGTGATGTAGGAAACCCTGGAAGTGAACTATGAAGCCCTGCCTAGGCAATATATAAGAAAGGTGTCATTTCCACATCTCATTAACCTCAGCTGAAAATAACGGTTAACTTATCCATACCATGATGTGAAAATGAAGTCAAATTCATATACTTACTCCAGAGATAGAAGAGCGATGTAGAGAATTGTTTTCACAATTGTCCACATTTTAGTATCGCTAATATGAAGATTGATCAAAAAGATCGCTGAGAAAAACAACCGTTCTGAAGAGCAACTCTAAACAGGTCCTGCCAGTACACAGTCCAAGCTGAGAGTGGCCAGGTGAGTTGGTGTTGCTATTTATAGCTCTGTGTGCTGTGATGTCATCACAAGGCTGTGATTGGTGGAAATTTAAAATTCAATTTTTTTTTTTTTAATTTTGCTGTTTGCTTTCCATGCTGCCTATTCTAAATGTATTGCGTGCTGATAATGCATACAAACATTATAGCAAGTCAAATGTTCCTACTGGAGCACAATAATCCAACAGTATTAAAAATGCAGGTCAGTTATTAGTTTAATTAACCTGAGCAAAAGAATAATAAACATGCCATACACAGTCTATAAAGGCCAACAATTTTTATTTGCACTTCCTGCATGATTTTCCATGATGATCAGTCTCAGTAACAGTCAAAGATAGGGAGAATTTCCTTAGCAGGGACATAGAAAACGATAAAAATCTAAAAGGAGCTAATCCTTCCCTACTCTATTCAAAACTAGAAAAATAGTTTTGGCTCTGCATACTGTTCAAATATCCCATACAGCTGTGGTAGGTATGTTTTTCACCTTGCAATAAACTATTGGGGTTGATGCCAGTCAAACCGTAAACTGAAACCTTTTCTCATCACTCAGCTATCTATGCTGCTGCCGTCCTGTTCCGTATCTCTGAGGACAAGAACCTGGACTACAGGAGTCTGTGGAGCTGACCAATGCCATCTTCCACCAAGACCCTGAAGCCCGGGAAGCGGTAAGCACTTTTCTTGCTCTATTTCCTAATGAGCCCTCCAGCTTTGTAATCTCTGCTGTACCCATTTCACTTTTGTTCTGTGTGTCTAATTTCTTCAACATGCTTTTTCTAGGCACAGAAGATGATTTCCATTGGTGAACCATACCCTGATGATGAGTAATGATCTATTTGTTTTTTTGTTTTTCTTTCTTTTATGCAGACCTTATTTAACCATTTATCGCAAATCGCAGCATATAAACGGCGGTCGAGAGAAGTGGAATATCGGGGCATAGCCTGCAGCTACAGGCTATACCCAGGTACCATTTTTTAGAGCAGGCGATCGTCTATCTGGTGATAATGGCCAATCTGGCTCTGGAGCTGCTGGCCCGTTATTCCAGGCAGCGGGAGGGGACATCCCCCTTCCGCCGCTGTCCCCGTTCCACCAGGAGACTGGAGCATCAACCCTGAATGTCTGCTGGCTGTGTCGAGTCCCGATAGAAGCCACAATCAGCTTCGATCAGGTCTCCTTCGTGAAATTCAGGAAGCGGCTTCACAACGTCACTTCCAGTTTACTTGGCGGCCAATGGCGCCAATTTAAAAAGAAATACAGTTTTCTGAATTGCCGTTTTTAGCGATCTCAATACTTTCAAGTGCAAAGGAGGGATTGGGGGTTTTTTAGACCCCAGATTCCTCCATAAAAAGTACCTGGCTGTCACCACATATTACTGTCACAAGGGATGTTTACATTCCTTGTGACAGCAATAACAGTGATCACATGTTTTTTTTATAAAGGAACATTGCTAAAAAAATAAATAAAAGTAAAACAAAAACAATTTTTAAAGCGCCACCATCCCCGCAAGTTTGTGCAGCAAAGAAAACGCATACGTAAGTCGCACCCGCATATGAAAATGGTGTTCAAACCACACATGTGCAATAATTTTAGCAACAGACCTCTTCTGTAACTCTAACATGGTAACCTTTAGACATTTTTAAATGTCACAGATGGAGATTTTTAAGAGCCAAAGTTTGTCGCCATTCCACGAACGGGCGCAATTTTGAAACATAACATGTTGGGTATCAATTTACATTTTTGCGTAACATTATCTTTCACAATATAGGAAAAATTGGGCTAACTTTACTGTTGTCTTTTTTTGTAACTCAAAAAAGTGATTTTTTTTTTTGTAAATGGCGCTTATGCGCAAATACGGTGCGACAAAATGTATTGCAACGACCTCTAGAGTGTTAGAAAAAAAATGATGTTTAAGGGTTCTAAGTAATTTTCTAGCAAAAATTACTGATCTTAACTTGTAAAAAACAAGTGTCAAAAATGGCTCCGGGGCTGAAGTGATTAATGGGCTTCCTAGACACTTTTCGGTAACTATTTTAACGACTTGCTGACCAGCGATATACTGGTACATAACTGGTCAGCAATGTCGCTGACCTCTAACTATCTGCTGGATTGCTTTTACAAGCAGCAGGAGGGGGCGTTTGCCACATTTTCTTTTTAAAACTGCTAAAGTGGGTCCTTCATTAACTACTTGACCACTGGGCACTTAAACCCCCTTAACAACCAGACCAATTTTCAGCTTTCAGTGCTCTCACATTTTGAATGACAATTACTCAGTCATGCAACACTGTACCCATATGCAATTTGCGTCCTTTTTTTCACACAAATAGAGCTTTTTTTCGTGGTGTTTAATTACTGCTGGTTTTTTTTATTTTTTGCGCTATAATTAAAAAAAGACCAAAAATTTTGTAAAATAATTAATTTTTCTTTGTTTCTGTTATAAAATGTTGCGAATTGGTAATATTTCTTCATCCAAAATTTATACTGCTACATATCTTTGGTAAACAAAAACAAATTAGTGTATATTATTTGGTCCTTGTGTAAGTTATAGAGTCTACAAGCTATGACGCCAATTACTGAATATTGATCACACCTGATGTACTGACAGCCTATCTCATTTCTTGAGAAAAGTACAAATACCCCCCAAATTACCCCTTCTTGGAAAGTAGTCATTCCAAAGTATTTAGTAAGAGTTATGGTGAATTTTTTGAAGTTGTAATTTTTTCCCACAATTCTTTGCAAAATGAAGATTTTTTTTTCACAAAATTGTCATATGTTAACGGGTTATTTCTCACACTCGGCATATGCATACCACAAATTACACCCCAAAACATATTCTACTACTCCTCCTGAGTATGGCGATACCATATGTGTGAGTCTTTTACACATCCTGGCCACATACAGAGGCCCAACATGTAGGGAGCGCCATCAGGTGTTCTAGGAGCATAAATTACACACATAATTTCTTGGCTACCTCTTGCACTTTTGAAGGTCCTGGAGCACCAGAACTATGGAAACGCCCAAAAAATGACCCCATGGGCAGTGTAGGGGCACGGATGGGCACTGTAGTGGCATGGATGTGTCACGAATGAGAACTGATGTGGTATGGATGAGCATGCATGAGGCACAAATGAGCCATGGATGGGGATGACTGAGCACGGATGGGGATGACTGAGCACGGATGGGTGGGTGAGCACGGATGGATGGAAGGGTGAGCATTACTGGGTGGGTGAGCATGGATGGGTGGCTGGGTGAGCATGGATGGATGGCTGGGCAAGCATAGATAGATGGATGGGTGAGCATGGCTGGGTGAGCATGGATGGATGGATGGGGGAGCACGGTTGGGTGGGTGAGCATGGATGAGCATGCATGGCTGGATGGGTGAGCATGGCTGTGTGAGGATGGCTGGATGGGTGAGCATGGATGGATGGATGGGTTGGGATGGGTGTCTGAGCATGGATGGGGCAAGGATGGCTGAGTGAGTGAGCTTGGATGGGGTTAGGATGGCTGGGTGGGTGGTGGATGGATGGGGTGAGGATGGCTGGGTGGGTGGTGGATGGATGGGGTGATGATGGCTGGGTGGGTGGTGGATGGATGGGATGAGAATGGCTGGGTGGGTGGTGGATGGATGGGGTGATGATGGCTGGGTGAGTGGTGGATGGATGGTGGGGGTGCATACTGTCATTTAGCAGTGCTGTGGGCATTACACATCGCCCACAGCACTGCAGCACATCCTATCTCCCCCCTCTCTCCTCTCGCAATGCACCAATCGGTGCGGAGGGGAGAGAGAAAAGCTGGTGTAAGCGCCGTCTTGTTTACATGTGATCGCGCCGTCACGTGGTAAAAGGCCGCTCACAGTGGCCATTCACTGCGATTTGTGATGCGCCGGGTCCCTTGGACCCGACGGTCATGGATGTTCCCGTGTGCGCTCCCCAGGGGGTGCGTGGGAAGCGCATTCATGGAAGGACATCAATAGACATCCTCCCAGAGTTAAGCAACTGCCCTGTAGACGTCTTTTGTATATAGGGTGGTTGTTAAGTGGTTAATATGAACTCTGTATAAATAAAATCCTGTTTGATTAGAGCAGTGTTTTAAGATGTGGGTTTGGAAAGTAGAAATTCCTTTGGATGACGTAGGAGTCAGCTTTTGGACAGATAGATTATGTTTTCTGCAGCACTTTCTTTAAATGATGCTTTGGCCACTAAAACTTTGTGTCTCTCCACAGATGACAATTACCGTCCCATGTATCATTATGAAATCCCTGATGAGACTAGTAAGTCAGCTTCTAAAGGTTTGTCCCACTTCATTACCTCCCCTCACAATAGGCGCGTACTCATAGTCTGACATGTCTGTTACATACACATCAATATATACAAAGAGGTGGTCACAATTAGACAATTAATTAATCACATGATCTAAAACAGGTGGCCAATGCATTCTCACAAAGGGGCTGGAGTCAAAAGAAAAAATACACAATGGAAAGTAAAAAGTAAAACATAGCCAACAGCAGATATTATAAAGGGTGTAAGCATTAGAGTGTTCTCGTCCACACACATAGGTATTCACTCCCGGTGAGACAGAAGAACAACCCAGAACTATGGATTCATGATCTCCATAAAGGGAGAGTTCCGAGGTTGCCATCTGAAATGCAAACAAAAGATAAATGTGAGATAGATGAAATTGTCACAATTCAGAAACACCATGTATATATGAAAATTTACAAACTAACAGTTTATCTTTCACTAAAACCATATCCATATAAAAAGCAGAAGCAAAAGACAGACAACTTGGTGCACTTCATGTGGAGTGAAAAAAAAAAAAAAGACACAATGATTGCTTAACAGTATTTCACTAATAAGATTTTGATATTTGTCCATAATAACACATTAAACCAGTTATACCAGCAGATGTTATAGATGCGGTTGATGTGGGCTGGACAACCATAAAGCTGGACTTAAACATATAAGGCAAAAAATATTGCAAATGAGGCAATCCATATAGTTCATGTATGGCCAACAGTCATTCAAAACCCCAAACCCATAGCTAATTGGCCAGGGTAATGAGATAGAACAGGCCGCATACACTTGCCGACGAGGACAGACAAAAGTGCACACTGTGCAATCTGCATCCGTACAAGAAGGCAAAGTGGACAGAGGAGGACTTCATTACACATGCACAGTGCGGCCTTCCAGAGCTTTGCTTTACATTTATGATGAAATCCCTCTTGATCAGGGGTAGGCAACCTTATAGAGGTGGAAATATTTCTGAACAAAGATCACTGGGCACTAGGGTTGCCACATCATCCCTTTAATCCAGGACACATATGAATTACACAGGTTCTGAGGCTAATTTAATGCAGGTAAGGCACCAAGTGAATTTAATTACCACCTTAATCAGCCGCAGAACCTGTGTAATTCATATGTGTCCTGGATTAAAGAGATGATGTGGCAACCCTACTGGGCACAGTGTCGCTTCCTCACACCAGATTTAATTGCAAGTAAATGGGGCCACTCTGCAAGCTCCCTGAAACTGCATGCTTCTGCGGGGTCTGAGGGGTTAAAACAGGTGGGTGAGAATGCAACACAAGGCTGCCTGTCTTATCCCCTTGTATTCTGTATTGCACAAGGTTGTAGGGTGCTTGCAGAGCGGCCTTATTCACTTGAATGGGTTGGCAGGTGCTATACCCACCAACCATGACAGGGCGAATAACTCCATGTGTACACCCCTGGCCACTGCAATTAAAGGGGGTGTGATTGGGCAGGGGTGATACAAACATGTCTTAACTATGGGTGTTTTCATCACCCCCAAAACTCTATATGAACCCTTACTGTTCTGAGCCCCCTATAAGGCTGCTTTCACACAGATGTGCTACGATTTACCCGCACCGCGGGTGCAGCACAGTGCATCTGTGACTTTCCTGGGCTAGCTGCGCTTTGTCAATGACTTCTGTTATATCCTACAGGATATAATTTTGGAGCATTTGGGAGTTTTGGTGCACTTTCAGAAAGTGCACCAAGCCCACAGGAAGTCTATGGCTAAGCACAGCAAACCCTTAGGAAAGCTGCAGGTACACTGCATTGCACCTGTGGTGTGGGTAAACTGCAACACACAAGTTTGAAAGCAACCCTATACTATTATGCCCAGTGATTGCTTCACACTGACCTTAAGATCTTCTCTTTCCTGCTGCTGGCACCACTCTGAAGACCACTAGCTGGGATAAGAGATAAAGTGCAGTTGGTATTACTCTGCATGGACAGGAGCCAGCACTACAGATGAGGCATCAACTTATGCGGCTTCCTACTACAGATCCCACTTTACAAGTAGTCCCTCTGCATTGCACTCTGATGTTCTGGAATGCCAGGTCAGCAATCCCAGGCCGCGATCTACCAGTCACCTGGCATTGCGTTCTACAGGTTGCTGACCCGCTCTCGATCATATGGGTGATCTGGAGCCAGAGTATCCAATGGTTGGTTACAGTGACCATGGAGGGCGGATGTATGCCGATAATAACATGATGGCTTAAATCCACAAGCACAAGGTAAAAGGAGCTACCAGCCTTTGCGACTCACGTGTGTTACTCCGGGACTTCAAAAGGGAATCTGTCATGGAAGATTAACTACTTCAGTTCCAGAAGGTTCTACTTCCTTCCTGACCAAGCCATTTTTGTGCTACCGCATTGCATTTTTTTAACCTATCAATTGCGCAGTCATGCGATGCTGTACCCAAATAAACTTGATGTCCTTTTTTTCCCAGAAATAGAGCTTTTTTTTGGTGGTATTTGATCACATCTGCGGTTTTTAATTTTTGTGCCATTAACAAAAAAAGACTGACAATTTTGAAAAAAAATCTATTTATTTTACTTTCTGCTATAAAACATATCCAATAAAAAAATCTAAAAAAAATCGAATTTCTTCATCAATTTAGGCCATTATGTATTCTGCTACATATTTTTGGTAAAAAAAATCCAAACTATAGATTGGTTTGTGCAAAAGTTATGGTGTCTACAAACTATTTGATAGATTCATGGATTCTTTATTTTTTTATTATTTTTACTAATAATGTTGGTGATCTGTGATTTTTATCGGGACTATGATTATGCGGCAGACAAATCTGACACTAAGTCACACTTTTTGGGGACCAGTGACACCAATACAGTGATCAGTGCTAAAAAAAAAATGCACTGCCACTGCATAAATGACACTGGCAGGGAAGGCGTTAACATCAGGGGCAATCAAAGGGTTAAGTGTGCTCCTAGGAGGTGCTTTCTAACTGTGTGGGGGAGGAAGAGAGACATCTGTGTTCCTGATTAGCAGGAACACAAGATCTCTCTCTTCTTGCATGACAGAGCAATGGTCTGACTTATTTACATAGGCAGACCGCTGTTCTACCTCTCCTATAGTCGATCGAGGGTGGCTGACGGCCATCGCAGCTGGCGGACCCGCTGATTGGCTGCCGCTGTGTCCGATCACAGCAAGAGCGCTGCTCAGGCAGAGCGCACGCGTGCCCCAGAGCAGACAACAGAAATGACGTACAGGTACGTGATTTTGCACTTAAGGAGCGCCCTGTCACAGTAAATGTAAGTGGGGCAGTCTTTAAGTGGTTAATAGAGGCTGCTATTGCTGACCTCGCTTTTGAAAATGAAAGTCCCTTTCATTCTGATGTTTTTAGTGCTGAAGAGCTGACCTGGAACAGAGAGATAAGAAGTTTAAACATTACAGCATGTTTTTTTCTGGTTCTGCAACTCAAACTATTGATGTCAGACACAGTAAGCCATGTAGAGTTGGAAGCATTTAACCCTTTGAGGACCAAGGGACGTATTTGTCCCATGTTTTTAATTGCCTGTATCATCTGATTAAGAACTTAAAATACTTTTTTTTTTTTTGGTTTGAGTCAAAATATTAGTTCTTATCAACAAATGGATCTAGCTTTTTGCCAGTTATTTTATGAAATGGCCTAGTTACAGCAACTGAAGTATACAAACTTAAAAAAAAATGTGTGGAAATAGTTTTATTCATTGTTCAAATACATTCTTAAAGGGAAAAAATATATAATTATTTTTATATTGATGACGGTAATCTTATGGTCCACAAAGGGTTAATAGCAGCCCTTCTACTTCTCTCATGGCAGTCACTTTAGGTTTCTTAGTAAAGTAAGCTTTTCATGAAGGTGAGCTAGCTGATTGTCATGCAGTTTAGCTCCTTCAGTTGCATTAGGCCAGGGGTGTTCAACCCACAGAAGCTGACACAGACCGACCTGGATCATGCACGTCCTTGGGGAACTCCGGAGATTCCGTGCAAACATCTACCCGCTGAGAGCTGGGGGAGGAACTGTGCATCCGCTATTCTTATTGTTAGTGTATTTTATGTGCAGCCCAAGAAGGTAAAAAGGTTGGATACACCTACATTAAGCT
>BLSH010460694.1:397163-416824 GCA_018402905.1 Glandirana rugosa | reverse complement strand
AAGACACTCAGGGGTTGGGTTTCTATAATAAGATATTACAGGGGTACTAAGACACTCAGGAGCTGGGTTACTGTAATAAGATATTACAGGGGTAATAAGACACTCAGGAGTTGGGTTACTGTAGTAAGATATTACAGGGGTAATAAGACACTCAGGAGTTGGGCTACTGTAATAAGATATTACAGGGGTAATAAGACGCTCAGGAGCTTGGTTACTGTAATAAGATATTACGGAGGTAATAAGACACTCAGGAGCTGGATTACTGTTATAAGATATTACAGGGGTAATAAGACACTCAGGAGCTGGATTACTGTAATAAGATATTACAGGGGTAATAAGACACTCAGGAGCTGGTTTACTGTAATAAGATATTACTGGGGTAATAAGACACTCAGGAGCTGGATTACTGTAATAAGATATTATGGGGGTAATAAGACACTCAGGGGCTGGGTTACTGTAATAAGATATTACAGCGGTAATAAGACACTCAGGAGCTGGATTAATGTAATAAGATATTACAGGGGTAATAAGACACTCAGGAGCTGGATTACTGTAATAAGATATTACAGGGGTAAAAAGACACTCAGGAGCCGGGATACTGTAATAGGATATTACAGGGGTAATAAGACACTCAGGAGTTGAGTTACTGTAATAAGATATTACAGGGGTAATAAGACGCTCAGGAGCCGGGTTACTGTAATAATATATTACAGGGGTAATAAGACACTCAGCAGCTGGGTTACTGTAATAAGATATTACAGGGATAATAAGACACTCAAGAGCTGGGTTACTGTAATAAGATATTAAAGAGGTAATAAGACACTCAAGAGCTGGGTTACTTTAATAAAATATTCCAAGGGTAATAAGACACTCAGGAGCTGGGTTACTGTAATAAGATATTACAGGGTAATAAGACACTCAGGAGCTGGATTACTGTAATAAGATATTACAGGGGTAATAAGACACTCAGGCGCTCGATTACTGTAATAAGAGATTACAGTGGTAATAAGACACTCAGGAGCTGGATTACTGTAATAAGATATTACGGGGGTAATAAGACACTCAGGGGCTGGGTTACTGTAATAAGATATTACAAGGGTAATAAGACACTCAGGAGCTGGATTAATGTAATAAGATATTACAGGGGTAATAAGACACTCAGGAGCTGGATTACTGTAATAAGATATTACAGGGGTAATAAGACACTCAGGGGCTGGGTTACTGTAATAAGATATTACAGGGGGTAATAAGACGCTCAGGAAATGGGTTACTGTAATAAGATATTACAGGGGTAATAAGACACTCAGGAGCCGGGTTACTGTAATAAGATATTACAGGGGTAATAAGATACTCAGGATTTGGATTACTGTTGTAAGATATTACAGGGGTAATAAGACACTCAGGAGTTGAGTTACTGTAATAAGATATTACGGGGGTAATAAGACGCTCAGGAGCCGGGTTACTGTAATAATATATTACAGGGGTAATAAGACATTCAGCAGCTGGGTTACTGTAATAACATATTACAGGGGTAATAAGGCACCCAGGAGCTGGGTTACTGTAATAAGATATTGCAGGGATAATAAGACACTCAAGAGCTGGGTTACTGTAATAAAATATTATAGAGATAATAAGACACTCAGGAGCTGGGTTACTGTAATAAAATTTTCCAAGGGTAATAAGACACTCAGGAGCTGGGTTACTGTAATAAGATATTACAGGGTAATAAGACACTCAGGAGCTGGGTTACTGTAATAAGATATTACAGGGGTAATAAGACACTCAGCAGCTGGGTTCCTGTAATAAGATATTCCAAGGGTAATAAGACACTGAGGAGCTGGGCTACTGTAATAAGATATAACAGGGGTAATAAGACACTCAGCAGCTGGGTTACTGTAATAATATATTACAGGGGTAATAAGACATTCAGCAGCTGGGTTACTGTAATAACATATTACAGGGGTAATAAGGCACCCAGCAGCTGGGTTACTGTAATAAGATATTGCAGGGATAATAAGACACTCAAGAGCTGGGTTACTGTAATAAGATATTATAGAGATAATAAGACACTCAGGAGCTGGGTTACTGTAATAAAATTTTCCAAGGGTAATAAGACACTCAGGAGCTGGGTTACTGTAATAAGATATTACAGGGTAATAAGACACTCAGGAGCTGGGTTACTGTAATAAGACATTTTAGAGGTAATTAGAAACTCAGGAGCTGGGTTACTGTAATAAGATATTCCAAGGGTAATAAGACACTCAGGAGCTGGGTTACTGTAATAAGATATTACAGAGGTAATAAGACACTCAGGGGTTGGGTTTCTATAATAAGATATTACAGGGGTACTAAGACACTCAGGAGCTGGGTTACTGTAATAAGATAATACAGGGTTAATAAGACACTCAGGAGCTGGGTTACTGTAATAAGATATTACAGGGATAATAAGACACTCAGCAGCTGGGTTACTGTAATAAGACATTTTAGAGGTAATTAGACACTCAGGAGCTGGGTTACTGTAATAAGATATTCCAAGGGTAATAAGACACTCAGGAGCTGGGTTACTGTAATAAGATATTACAGAGGTAATAAGACACTCAGGGGTTGGGTTTCTATAATAAGATATTACAGGGGTACTAAGACACTCAGGAGCTGGGTTACTGTAATAAGATAATACAGGGTTAATAAGACACTCAGGAGCTGGGTTACTGTAATAAGATATTACAGGGATAATAAGAAACTCAGGAGCTGGGTTACTGTAATAAGATATTACAGAGGTAATAAGACACTCAGGGGCTGGGTTTCTATAATAAGATATTACAGGGGTACTAAGACACTCAGCAGCTGGGTTACTGTATTAAGAAATTATAGAGGTAATAAGACACTCAGGAGCTTGGTTATTGTAATAAGATATTACAGAGGTAATAAGACACTCAGGAGCTGGGTTACTGTAATAAGATATTACAGGGTAATAAGACACCCAGGAGCTGGGTTACTGTAATAAGATATTACAGAGGTAATAAGACACTCAGCAGCTAGGTTACTGTAATAAGATATTCCAAGGGTAATAAACACTCAGGAGCTGAGTTACTGTAATGAGATGTTACAGAAATAATAAGACACTCAGCAGCTAGGTTACTGTAATAAGATATTACAGGGGTAATAAGACACTGATCAGCTGGGCTACTGTAATAACATATCCCAACGTTAATAAGACACTCAGGAGCTGGGTTACTGTAATAAGATATTACAGGGGTAATAAGACACTCAGGAGCTGGGTTACTGTAATAAGATATTACAGGGGTAATAAGACACTCAGGAGCTGGGTTACTGTAATAAGGTATTCCAAGGGAAATAAGACACTGAGGAGCTGGGTTACTGTAATAAGATATTATAGAGGTAATAAGACACTAAGGAGCTGGGTTACTATAATAAAATATTCTAAGGGTAATAAGACACTCAGGAGCTGGGTTACTGTAATAAGATATTATAGAGGTAATAAGACACTAAGAAGCTGGGTTACTGTAATAAAATATTCCAAGGTTAATAAGACACTCAGGAGCTGGGTTACTGTAATAAGATATTACAGGGGAAATAAGACACTCAGCAGCTGGGTTACTCTATTAAGAAATTATAGAGGTAATAAGACACTCAGGAGCTTGGTTATTGTAATAAGATATTAGAGAGGTAATAAGACACTCAGGAGCCGGTTTAATGTAATAAGATATTACAGGGTAATAAGACACTCAGGAGCTGGGTTACTGTAATAAGATATTAGAGGGGTAATAAAATACTCAGGAGCTGGGTTACTGTAAGCAGATATTCCAAGGTTAATAAGACACTCAGGAGCTGGCTTACTCTAATAAGATATTACAGGGGTAATAAGACACTCAGGAGCTGGGTTACTGTAATAAGATATTACAGGGGTAATAAGACACTCAGGAGCTTGGTTATTGTAATAATATCTTACAGGGGTAATAAGACACTCAGGAGCTGGGTTACTGTAATAAGATATTACAGGGGTAATAAGACAATTAGGAGCTGGGTTACTGTAATAAGATTTTCCAAGGGTAATAAGACACTCAGGGGCTGGGTTACTGTAATAAGATATTACAGGGTAATAAGACACTCGAGAGCTGGGTTACTGTAATAAGATATTACAGGGGTAATAAGATACTCAGGGGCTGGGTTACTGTAATAAGATATTGCAGGGGTAATAAGACAGTCAGGAGTTGGGTTACTGTACTAAGATATTACAGGGGTAATAAGACAATCAGGAGCTGGGTTACTGTACTAAGATATTACAGGGGTAATAAGACACTCAGCAGCTTGGTTACTGTAATAAGATATTATAGAGTTAATAAGACACTCAGGAGCTGGGTTACTGTAATAAGATATTACAGGGTAATAAGACACTCAAGAGCTGGGTTACTGTAATAAGATATTACAAGGGTAATAAGACACTCAGGAGCTGGGTTACTGTAATAAGATATTACAGGGGTAATAAGACACTCAGGAGCTGGGTTACTGTAATAAGATATTAAAGGGATAATAAGACACTGAGCAGCTGGGTTACTGTAATAAGATATTACAGGGGTAATAAGACACTCAGGAGCTTGGTTATTGTAATAAAATATTACAGGGGTTATAAGACACTCAGGGGCTGGGTTACTGTAATAAGATATTACAGGGTAATAAGACACTCAAGAGCTGGGTTACTGTAATAAGATATTACAGGGGTAATAAGACACTCAGGGGCTGGGTTACTGTAATAAGATATTACAGGGGTAATAAGACACTCAGGAGCTGGGTTACTGTAATAAGATATTACAGGGATAATAAGACACTTAGGAGCTGGATTACTGTAATAAGATATTACACGGGTAATAAGACATTCAGCAGCTGGGTTACTGTAATAAGATATTCCAAGGGCAATAAGACACTCAGGAGCTGGGTTACTGTAATAAGATATTATAGGGGTAATAAGATACTCAGGAGCTTGGTTATTGTAATAATATATTACAGGGGTAATAAGACACTCAGGAGCTGGGTTACTGTAATAAGATATTACAGGGGTAATAAGACAATCAGGAGCTGGGTTACTGTAATAAGATATTCCAAGGGTAATAAGACACTCAGGAGCTGGGTTACTGTAATAAGATATTACAGGGATAATAAGACACTCAGGAGCTGGATTACTGTAATAAGATATTACAGGGGTAATAAGACACTCTGGAGCTGGGTTACTGTGATAAGATATTACAGGGGCAATAAGACACTCAGGAGATGGATTACTGTAATAAGATATTACAGGGGTAATAAGACACTCAGGAGCTGGGTTACTGTTATAAGATATTACAGGGGTAATAAGACACTCAGGAGCTGGGTTACTGTAATAAGATATTACAGGGGCAATAAAACACTCAGGAGCTGGGTTACTGTAATAAGATATTACAGGATAATAAGACACTCAGGAGTAGGGTTACTATAATAAGATATTACAGGGGTAATAAAAGACTCAGGATCAGGGTTACTGTAATAAAATATTACAGGATAATAAGACAGTCAGGAGTTGGGTTACTGTAATAAGATATTACGGGGGTAATAAGACACTCAGGAGCCGGGTTTCTGTAATACGATATTACGGGGGCAATAAGACACTCAGGATCCGGGTTACTTTAACAAGATATTACAGGATAATAAGACACTCAGGAGCTGGATTAATGTAATAAGATATTACAGGGGTAATAAGACACTCAGGAGCTGGATTACTGTAATAAGATATTACAGGGGTAATAAGACACTCAGGAGCTGGGTTACTGTAATAAGATATTACAGGGGTAATAAGACACTCAGGAGTTGGGTTACTGTAATAAGATATTACGGGGGCAATAAGACACTCAGGAGTTGGGTTACTGTAATAAGATATTACAGGGGTAATAAGACACTCAGGAGCTGGGTTACTGTAATAAGATATTACAGGATAATAAGACACTCAGGAAATGGGTTACTGTAATAAGATATTACACGGGTAATAAGACACTCAACAGCTGGGTTACTGTAATAAGATATTCCAAGGGTAATAAGACACTCAGAAGCTGGGTTATTGTAATAATATATTACAGGGGTAATAAGACACTCGGGAGCTGGTTTACTGTAATAAGATATTACAGGGTTAATAAGACACTCAGGAACTTGGTTATTGTAATAATATATTACAGGGGTAATAAGACACTCAGGAGCTGGGTTACTGTAATAAGATATTACAGGGGTAATAAGACATTCAGCAGCTGGGTTACTGTAATAAGATATTACAGGGGTAATAAGACAGTCAGGAGTTGGGTTACTGTAATAAGATATTGCAGGGGTAATAAGACAGTTAGGAGTTGGGTTACTGTAATAAGATATTGCAGTGGTAATAAGACAATCAGGAACTGGGTTACTGTACTACGATATTACAGGGGTAATAAGATACTCAGCAGCTTGGTTACTGTAATAAGATATTATAGAGGTAATAAGACACTCAGGAGCTGGGTTAATGTAATAAGATATTACAGGGTAATAAGACACTCAAGAGCTGGGTTACTGTAATAAGATATTACAGGGGTAATAAGACGCTCAGGGGCTGGGTTACTGTAATAAGATATTACAGGGGTAATAAGACACTCAGGGGCTGGGTTACTGTAATAAGATATTACAGGGGTAATAAGACACTCAGCAGCTGGGTTACTGTAATAAGATATTCCAAGGGTAATAAGACACTCAGGAGCTGGGTTACTGTAATAAGATATTAAAGGGATAATAAGACACTCAGCAGCTGGGTTACTGTAATAAGATATTCCAAGGGTAATAAGACACTCAGGAGCTGGGTTACTGTAATAAGATATTCCAAGGGTAATAAGACACTCAGGAGCTGGGTTACTGTAATAAGATATTCCAAGGGTAATAAGACACTCAGGAGCTGGATATTACATGGGTAAACAGACACTCAGGAGCTTGGTTATTATAAAAATATATTACAGGGGTATTAAGACACGCAGGAGTTGGGTTAATGTTATAAGATATTACAGGGGTAATAAGACAATCAGGAGCTGGGTTACTGTAATAAGATATTCCAAGGGTAATAAGACACTCAGGAGCTGGGTTACTGTAATAAGATATTACAGGGGTAATAAGACACTCAGGAGCTTGGTTATTGTAATAAAATATTACAGGGGTAATAAGACACTCGTGAGCCGGGTTACTGTAATAAGATATTACAGGGGTAATAAGACACTCAGGAGCTGGGTTACTGTAATAAGATATTACAAGGGTAATAAGACACTCAGGAGCTGGGTTACTGTAATAAGATATTACAGGGGTAATAAGACACTCAGGAGCTGGGTTACTGTAATAAGATATTACAAGGGTAATAAGACACTCAGGAGCTGGGTTACTGTAATAATATATTTCAAGTGTAATAGAACACTCAGGAGCTGGGTTATTGTAATAAGATATTACAGGGGTAATAAGACACTCAGTAGCTGGGTTTCTGTAATAAGATATTATAGAGGTAATAAGACACTCAGGAGCTGGGTTACGGTAATAAGATATTACAGGGTAATAAGACATTTAGGAGCTGGGTTACTGTAATAAGATATTACAGGGTTAATAAGACACTCAGGAGCTGGGTTACTGTAATAAGATATTACAAGGGTAAAAAAGACACTCAGCAGCTGGGTTACTGTAATAAAATATTACAGGGATAATAAGACACTCAGCAGCTGGGTTACTGTAATAAGATATTATAGAGGTAATAAGACACTCAGGAGCTGGGTTACTGTAATAAAATATTTCCAAGGGTAATAAGACACTCAGGAGCTGGGTTACTGTTATAAGATATTCCAAGGGTAAAAAGACACTCAGCAGCTGGGTTACTGTAATAAGATATTACAGGGGTAATAAGACACTCAGCAGCTGGGTTACTGTAATAAGATATTCAAAGGGTAATAAGACACTCAGCAGCTGGGTTACTGTAATAAGATATTACAGGGGTAATAAGACACTCAGCAACTGGGTTACTGTAATAAGATATTCCAAGGGTAATAAGACACTCAGGAGCTGGGTTACTGTAATAAGATATTCCAAGGGTAATAAGACACTCAGGAGCTGGGTTACTGTAATACAATATTTCCAAGGGTAATAAGACACTCAGGAGCTGGGTTACTGTAATAAGATATTCCAAGGGTAATAAGACACTCAGCAGCTGGGTTACTGTAATAAGATATTCCAAGGGTAATAAGACACCCAGGAGCTGGGTTACTGTAATAAGATATTATAGAGGTAATAAGACACTCAGGAGCTGGGTTACTATAATAAAATATTCCAAGGGTAATAAGACACTCTGGGTTACTGTAATAAGATATTACATGGGTAATAAGACACTCAGGAGCTGGGTTACTTTAAAAAAATATTCCAAGGGTAATAAGACACTCAGGAGCTGGGTTACTGTAATAAGATATTACAGGGTAATAAGACACTCAGGGGCTGGGTTACTGTAATAAGATATTACAGGGTAATAAGACACTCAGGAGCTGGGTTACTGTAATAAGATATTACACGGGTAATAAGACACTCAGCAGCTGGGTTACTGTAATAAGATATTCCAAGGGTAATAAGACACTCAGGAGCTGGGTTATTGTAATAATATATTACAGGGGTAATAAGACATTCGGGAGCCGGGTTACTGTAATAAGATATTACAGGGGTAATAAGACATTCAGCAGCTTGGTTACTGTAATAAGATATTACAGGGGTAATAAGACACTCAGGAGCTTGGTTATTGTAATAAAATATTACAGGGGTAATAAGACACTCAGGGGCTGGGTTACTGTAATAAGATATTACACGGGTAATAAGACACTCAGCAGCTGGGTTACTGTAATAAGATATTCCAAGGGTAATAAGACACTCAGGAGCTGGGTTATTGTAATAATATATTACAGGGGTAATAAGACATTTGGGAGCCGGGTTACTGTAATAAGATATTACAGGGGTTATAAGACATTCAGCAGCTTGGTTACTGTAATAAGATATTACAGGGGTAATAAGACACTCAAGAGCTTGGTTATAGTAATAAAATATTACAGGGGTAATAAGACACTCGGGAGTCGGGTTACTGTAATAAGATATTACAGGGGTAATAAGACACTCAGGAGCTTGGTTATTGTAATAATATATTACAGGGGTAATAAGACACTCAGGAGCTGGGTTACTGTAATAAGATATTACAGGATTAATAAGACACTCAGGAGCTGGGTTACTGTAATAAGATATTACAGGGTAATAAGACACTCAGGGGCTGGGATATTACACGGGTAATAAGACACTCAGGAGCCGGGTTACTGTAATAAGATATTACAGGGGTAATAAGACACTCAGGAGCTAGGTTACTGTAATAATATCTTCCAAGGGTAATAAGACCCTCAGGAGCTGTGTTACTGTAATAAGATATTACAGGGGTAGTAAGACACTCAGGAGCTTGGTTATTGTAGTAATATATTACAGGGGTAATAAGACACGCAGGAGTTGGGTTACTGTAATAAGATATTACAGGGGTAATAAGACAGTCAGCAGCTGGGTTACTGTAATAAGATATTACAGGGGTAATAAGACACTCAGGAGCTTGGTTATTGTAATAAAATATTACAGGGGTAATAAGACACTCGGGAGCCGGGTTACTGTAATAAGATATTACAGGGGTAATAAGACACTCAGGAGCTTGGTTACTGTAATAAGATATTACAGGGGTAATAAGACACTTAGGAGCTGGGTTACTGTAATAAGATATTACAGGGGTAATAAGACACTCAGCAGCTGGGTTACTGTAATAAAATATTCCAAGGGTAATAAGACACTCAGCAGCTGGGTTACTGTAATAAGATATTACAGGGGTAATAAGACACTCAGCAACTGGGTTACTGTAATAAGATATTCCAAGGGTAATAAGACACTCAGAAACTGGGTTACTGTAATAAGATATTCCAGGGGTAATAAGACACTCAGGAGCTGGGTTACTGTAATAAAATATTTCCAAGGGTAATAAGACACTCAGTAGCTGGGTTACTGTAATAAGATATTCCAAGGGTAATAAGACACTCAGCAGCCTGGTTACTGTAATGAGATATTACAGGGGTAATAAGACACTCAGCAGCTGGGTTACTGTAATAAGATATTACAGGGTAATAAGACACCCAGGAGCTGGGTTACTGTAATAAAATATTATAGAAGTAATAAGACACTCAGGAGCTGGGTTACTATAATAAAATATTCCAAGGGTAATAAGACACTCAGGAGCTGGGTTACTGTAATAAGATATGACAGGGGTAATAAGACACTCAGCAGCTGGGTTACTGTAATAAGATATTCCAAGGGTAATAAGACACTCAGGAGCTGGGTTACTGTAATAAGATATTACAGGGTAATAAGACACTCAGCAGCTGGGTTACTGTAATATGATATTCCAAGGGTAATAAGACACTCAGGAGCTGGGTTACTATAATAAAATATTGCAAGGGTAATAAGACACTCAGGAGCTGGGTTACTGTAATAAGATATTACATGGGTAATAAGACACTCAGGAGCTGGGTTACTGTAATAAAATATTCCAAGGGTAATAAGACACTCAAGAGCTGGGTTACTGTAATAAGATATTACACGGGTAATAAGACACTCAGCAGCTGGGTTACTGTAATAAGATATTCCAAGGGTAATAAGACACTCAGAAGCTGGGTTATTGTAATAATATATTACAGGGGTAATAAGACACTCAGGAGCTGGGTTACTGTAATAAGATATTACAGGGGTAATAAGACATTCAGCAGCTGGGTTACTGTAATAAGATATTACAGGGGTAATAAGACACTCAGGAGCTTGGTTATTGTAATAAAATATTACAGGGGTAATAAGACACTCGGGAGCCGGGTTACTGTAATAAGATATTACAGGGTAATAAGACACTCGGGCTGGGTTACTGTAATAAGATATTACACGGGTAATAAGACACTCAGGAGCTGGGTTACTGTAATAAGATATTACAGGGGTAATAAGACACTCAGGAGCTGGGTTACTGTAATAAGATATTCCAAGGGTAATAAGACACTCAGGAGCTGTGTTACTGTAATAAGATTTTACAGGGGTAGTAAGAAACTCAGGAGCTTGGTTATTGTAGTAATATATTACAGGGGTAATAAGACACGCAGGAGTTGGGTTACTGTAATAAGATATTACAGGGGTAATAAGACAGTCAGGAGTTGGGTTACTGTAATAAGATATTACAGGGTAATAAGACACTCAAGAGCTGGGTTACTGTAATAAGATATTACAGGGGTAATAAGACACTCAGGGGCTGGGTTACTGTAATAAGAAATTACAGGGGTAATAAGACATTCAGCAGCTGGGTTACTGTAATAAGATATTACAGGGGTAATAAGACACTCAGGAGCTTGGTTATTGTAATAAAATATTACAGGGGTTATAAGACACTCGGGAGCCGGGTTACTGTAATAAGATATTACAGGGGTAATAAGACACTCAGGAGCTTTGTTATTGTAATAATATATTACAGGGTAATAAGACACTCGGGCTGGGTTACTGTAATAAGATATTACACGGGTAATAAGACACTCAGGAGCTGGGTTACTGTAATAAGATATTACAGGGGTAATAAGACACTCAGGAGCTGGGTTACTGTAATAAGATATTTCAAGGGTAATAAGACACTCAGGAGCTGTGTTACTGTAATAAGATTTTACAGGGGTAGTAAGAAACTCAGGAGCTTGGTTATTGTAGTAATATATTACAGGGGTAATAAGACACGCAGGAGTTGGGTTACTGTAATAAGATATTACAGGGGTAATAAGACAGTCAGGAGTTGGGTTACTGTAATAAGATATTACAGGGTAATAAGACACTCAAGAGCTGGGTTACTGTAATAAGATATTACAGGGGTAATAAGACACTCAGGGGCTGGGTTACTGTAATAAGATATTTCAAGGGTAATAAGACACTCAGGAGCTGTGTTACTGTAATAAGATTTTACAGGGGTAGTAAGAAACTCAGGAGCTTGGTTATTGTAGTAATATATTACAGGGGTAATAAGACACGCAGGAGTTGGGTTACTGTAATAAGATATTACAGGGGTAATAGGACAGTCAAGAGTTGGGTTACTGTAATAAGATATTACAGGGTAATAAGACACTCAAGAGCTGGGTTACTGTAATAAGATATTACAGGGGTAATAAGACACTCAGGGGCTGGGTTACTGTAATAAGATATTACAGGGGTAATAAGACACTCAGCAGCTGAGTTACTGTAATAAGATATCCCAAGGGTAATAAGACGCTCAGGAGCTGGGTTACTGTAATAATATATTCAAGGGATAATAAGACACTCAGCAGCTGGGTTACTGTAATAAGATATTCCAAGGGTAATAAGACACTTAGGAGCTGGGTTACTGTAATAAGATATTCCAAGGGTAATAAGACACTCAGGAGCTGGGTTACTTTAATAAGATATTACAGGGGTAATAAGACACTCAGGAGCTTGGTTATTGTAATAATATATTACAGGGGTAATAAGACACTCAGCAGCTGGGTTACTGTAATAAGATATTCCAAGGGTAATAAGACACTCAGGAGCTGGATATTACAGGGGTAATAAGACACTAAGGAGCTGGGTTACTGTAATAAGATATTACAGGGGTAATAAGACACTCAGGAGCTGGGTTACTGTAATAAGATATTCCAAGGGTAATAAGACACTCAGGAACTGTGTTACTGTAATAAGATTTTACAGGGGTAGTAAGAAACTCAGGAGCTTGGTTATTGTAGTAATATATTACAGGGGTAATAAGACACGAAGGAGTTGGGTTACTGTAATAAGATATTACAGGGGTAATAAGACAGTCAGGAGTTGGGTTACTGTAATAAGATATTACAGGGTAATAAGACACTGAAGAGCTGGGTTACTGTAATAAGATATTACAGGGGTAATAAGACACTCAGGGGCTGGGTTACTGTAATAAGATATTACAGGGGTAATAAGACACTCAGGGGCTGGGTTACTGTAATAAGATATTACAGGGGTAATAAGACACTCAGCAGCTGAGTTACTGTAATAAGATATTCCAAGGGTAATAAGACGCTCAGGAGCTGGGTTACTGTAATAATATATTCAAGGGATAATAAGACACTCAGCAGCTGGGTTACTGTAATAAGATATTCCAAGGGTAATAAGACACTTAGGAGCTGGGTTACTGTAATAAGATATTCCAAGGGTAATAAGACACTCAGGAGCTGGGTTACTGTAATAAGATATTACAGGGGTAATAAGACACTCAGGAGCTTGGTTATTGTAATAATATATTACAGGGGTAATAAGACACTCAGGAGCTGGGTTACTGTAATAAGATATTACAGGGGTAATAAGACACTCAGGAGCTGGGTTACTGTAATAAGATATTACAGGGGCAATAAGACACTCAGGAGCTGGGTTACTGTAATAAGATATTACAGGATAATAAGACACTCAGGAGTAGGGTTACTATAATAAGATATTACAGGGGTAATAAAACACTCAGGATCCGGGTTACTGTAATAAGATATTACAGGATAATAAGACACTCAGGAGTTGGGTTACTGTAATAAGATATGACAGGGGTAATAAGACACTCAGGAGCTGGGTTACTGTAATAAGATATTACAGGGGTAATAAGACACTCAGCAGCTGGGTTACTGTAATAAGATATTCCAAGGGTAATAAGACACTCAGGAGCTGGGTTACTGTAATAAGATATTACAGGGTAATAAGACACCCAGGAGCTGGGTTACTGTAATAAGATATTATAGAGGTAATAAGACACTCAGGAGCTGGGTTACTATAATAAAATATTCCAAGGGTAATAAGACACTCAGGAGCTGGGTTACTGTAATAAGATATTACATGGGTAATAAGACACTCAGGAGCTGGGTTACTGTAATAAAATATTCCAAGGGCAATAAGACACTCAGGAGCTGGGTTACTATAATAAGATATTACACGGGTAATAAGACACTCAGCAGCTGGGTTACTGTAATAAGATATTCCAAGGGTAATAAGACACTCAGAAGCTGGGTTATTGTAATAATATATTACAGGGGTAATAAGACATTTGGGAGCCGGGTTACTGTAATAAGATATTACAGGGTTAATAAGACACTCAGGAGCTTGGGTATTGTAATAATATATTACAGGGGTAATAAGACACTCAGGAGCTGGGTTACTGTAATAAGATATTACAGGGGTAATAAGACATTCAGCAGCTGGGTTACTGTAATAAGATATTACAGGGGTAATAAGACACTCAGGAGCTTGGTTATTGTAATAAAATATTACAGGGGTAATAAGACACTCGGGAGCTGGGTTACTGTAATAAGATATTACAGGGGTAATAAGACACTCAGGAGCTTTGTTATTGTAATAATATATTACAGGGGTAATAAGACACTCAGGAGCTGGGTTACTGTAATAAGATATTACAGGGGTAATAAGACACTCAGGAGCTGGGTTATTGTAATAAGATATTACAGGGTAATAAGACACTCGGGCTGGGTTACTGTAATAAGATATTACATGGGTAATAAGACACTCAGGAGCTGGGTTACTGTAATAAGATATTACAGGGGTAATAAGACACTCAGGAGCTGGGTTACTGTAATAAGATATTCCAAGGGTAATAAGACACTCAGGAGCTGTGTTACTGTAATAAGATTTTACAGGGGTAGTAAGAAACTCAGGAGCTTGGTTATTGTAGTAATATATTACAGGGGTAATAAGACAATCAGGAGCAGGGTTACTGTAATAAGATATTACAGGGGTAATAAGACAGTCAGGAGTTGGGTTACTGTAATAAGATATTACAGGGTAATAAGACACTCAAGAGCTGGGTTACTGTAATAAGATATTACAGGGGTAATAAGACACTCAGGGGCTGGGTTACTGTAATAAGATATTACAGGGGTAATAAGACATTCAGCAGCTGGGTTACTGTAATAAGATATTACAGGGGTAATAAGACACTCAGGAGCTTGGTTATTGTAATAAAATATTACAGGGGTTATAAGACACTCGGGAGCCGGGTTACTGTAATAAGATATTACAGGGGTAATAAGACACTCAGGAGCTTTTATTGTAATAATATATTACAGGGTAATAAGACACTCGGGCTGGGTCACTGTAATAAGATATTACACGGGTAATAAGAAACTCAAGAGCTGGGTTACTGTAATAAGATATTCCAAGGGTAATAAGACACTCAGGAGCTGTGTTACTGTAATAAGATTTTACAGGGGTAGTAAGAAACTCAGGAGCTTGGTTATTGTAGTAATATATTACAGGGGTAATAAGACACGCAGGAGTTGGGTTACTGTAATAAGATATTACAGGGGTAATAGGACAGTCAGGAGTTGGGTTACTGTAATAAGATATTACAGGGTAATAAGACACTCAAGAGCTGGGTTACTGTAATAAGATATTACAGGGGTAATAAGACACTCAGGGGCTGGGTTACTGTAATAAGATATTACAGGGGTAATAAGACACTCAGGAGCTGGGTTACTGTAATACGATATTACAGGGGTAATAAGACACTCAGGAGCTGGGTTACTGCAATAAGATATTCCAAGTGTAATAAGACACTCAGGAGCTGGGTTACTGTAATAAGATATTACAGGGGTAATAAGACACTCAGGAGCTTGGTTATTGTAATAATATATTACAGGGGTATTTAGACACGCAGGAGTTGAGTTACTGTTATAAGATATTCCAAGGGTAATAAGACACTCAGATGCTGGGTTACTGTAATAAGATATTACAGGGGTAATAAGACACTCAGGAGCTGGGTTACTGTAATAAGATATCACAGGGATAATAAGACACTCAGGAGCTGAATTACTGTAATAAGATATTACAGGGGTAATAAGACACTCAGGAGCTGGGTTACTGTAATAAGATATTACAGGGGTAATAAGACACTCAGGAGATGGATTACTGTAATAAGATATTACAGGAGTGATAAGACACTCAGGAGCCGGGTTACTGTAATAAGATATTACAGGGGTAATAAGACACTCAGGAGCTGGGTTACTGTAATAAGATATTACAGGGGTAATAAGACACTCAGGAGCTGGGTTACTGTAATAAGATATTACAGGGGCAATAAAACACTCAGGAGCTGGGTTACTGTAATAAGATATTACAGGGTAATAAGACACTCAAGAGCTGGGTTACTGTAATAAGATATTAAAGGGATAATAAGACACTCAGCAGCTGGGTTACTGTAATAAAATATTCCAAGTTTAATAAGACACTCAAGAGCTGGGTTACTGTAATAAGATATTAAAGGGATAATAAGACACTCAGCAGCTGGGTTACTGTAATAAGATATTCCAAGTTTAATAAGACACTTAGGAGCTGGGTTACTGTAATATGATATTCCAAGGGTAATAAGACACTCAGGAGCTGGGTAACTGTAATAAGATATTACAGGGGTAATAAGACACTCAGGAGCTGGGTTACTGTAATAAGATATTACAGGGGCAATAAGATACTCAGGAGCTGGGTTACTGTAATAAGATATTACAGGATAATAAGACACTCAGGAGTAGGGTTACTATAATAAGATATTACAGGGGTAATAAAACACTCCGGATCTGGGTTACTGTAATAAGATATTACAGGATAATAAGACACTCAGGAGTTTGGTTATTGTAATAAGATATTACGGGGGTAATAAGACACTCAGGAGCTTTATTACTGTAATAAGATATTACAGGGGTAATAAGACACTCAGAAGTTGGGTTACTGTATTGAGATATTACAGGGGCAATAAGACACTCAGGAGATGGATTACTGTAATAAGATATTACAGGGGTAATAAGACACTCAGGGGCTGGGTTACTGTAATAAGATATTACAGGGGTAATAAGACACTCAGGAGCTGGGTTACTGTAATAAGATATTACAGGGGGCAATAAGACACTCAGGAGCTGGGTTACTGTAATAAGATATTACAGGATAATAAGACACTCAGGAGTAGGGTTACTATAATAAGATATTATAGGGGTAATAAAACACTCAGGATCCGGGTTACTGTAATAAGATATTACAGGATAATAAGACACTCAGGAGTTGGGTTACTGTAATAAGATATTACAGGGATAATATGACACTCAGGAGCTGGATTACTGTAATAAGATATTATAGGGGTGATAAGACCCTCAGGAGCTGGGTTACTGTAATAAGATATTCCAAGGGTAATAAGACACTCTGGAGCTGGGTTACTGTAATAAGATATTCCAAGTTTAATAAGACACTTAGGAGCTGGGTTATTGTAATATGATATTCCAAGGGTAATAAGACACTCAGGAGCTGGATATTACGGGGTAATAAGACACTCAGGAGCTTGGTTATTGTAATAATATATTACAGGGGTATTAAGACACGCAGGAGTTGGGTTACTGTTATAAGATATTACAGGGGTAATAAGACAATCAGGAGCTGGGTTACTGTAATAAGATATTCCAAGGGTAATAAGACAATCAGGAGCTGGGTTACTGTAATAAGATATTGCAGGGGTAATAAGACACTCAGGAGCTGGGTTACTGTAATAAGATATTACAGGGGTATTAAGACACTCAGGAGCTGGGTTACTGTAATAAGATATTACAGGGATAATAAGACACTCAGGAGCTGGATTACTGTAATAAGATATTACAGGGGTAATAAGACACTCAGGAGCTGGGTTACTGTAATAAGATATTACAGGGGCAATAAGATACTCAGGAGCTGGGTTACTGTAATAAGATATTACAGGATAATAAGACACTCAGGAGTAGGGTTACTATAATAAGATATTACAGGGGTAATAAAACACTCAGGATCCGGGTTACTGTAATAAGATATTACAGGATAATAAGACACTCAGGAGTTGGGTTACTGTAATAAGATATTACGGGGGTAATAAGACACTCAGGAGCCGGTTTTCTGTAATACGATATTACGGGGGCAATAAGACACTCAGGATCCGGGTTACAGTAATAAGATATTACAGGATAATAAGACACTCAGGAGTTGGGTTACTGTAATAAGATATTACAGGGGCAATAAGACACTCAGGAGTTGGGTTACTGTAATAAGATATTATGGGGGCAATAAGACACTCAGGAGTTGGGTTACTGTAATAAGATATTACAGGGGTAATGAGACAGTCGGTATCCAGGTTACTGTAATAAGATATTACAGGATAATAAGACACTCAGGAGTTGGGTTACTGTAATAAGATATTACAGGGGTAATAAGACACTCAGGAGTTGGCTTACTGTAATAAGATATTACAGGATAATAAGACACTCAGGAGTTGGGTTACTGTAATAAGATATTATGGGGGCAATAAGACACTCAGGATTCGGGTTACTGTAATAAGATATTACAGGATAATAAGACACTCAGGAGTTGGGTTACTGTAATAAGATATTACAGGGGTAATAAGACACTCAGGAGTTGGGTTATTGTAATAAGATATTACGGGGGCAATAAGACACTCAGGATCCGGGTTACTGTAATAAGATATTACAGGATAATAAGACACTCAGGAGTTGGGTTACTGTAATAAGATATTACAGGGATAATAAGACACTCAGGAGTTGGGTTACTGTAATAAGATATTACGGGGGCAATAAGACACTCAGGATCCGGGTTACTGTAATAAGATATTACAGGATTATAAGACACTCAGGAGTTGGGTTACTGTAATAAGATATTACAGGGGTAATAAGACACTCAGGATCCGGATTACTGTAATAAGATATTACAGGATAATAAGACACTCAGGAGTTGGGTTACTGTAATAAGATATTACAGGGGTAATAAGACACTCAGGAGTTGGGTTACTGTAATAAGATATTACAGGGGTAATATGACACTCAGGAACTGGGTTACTGTAATAAGATATTACAGGATAATAAGACACTCAGGAGTTGGGTTACTGTAATAAGATATTACAGGGGTAATAAGACACTCAGGAGTTGGGTTACTGTAATAAGATATTACAGGGGTAATAAGACACTCAGGAGCTGGGTTACTATATGAAGATATTACAGGGGTAATAAGACACTCAGGATCCGTGTTACTGTAATAAGATATTACAGGGGTAATAAGACACTATGGATCCGGGTTACTGTAATAAGATATTACAGGGATAATAAGACACTCAGGAGCTGGATTACTGTAATAAGATATTACAGGGGTAATAAGACACTCAGGACTTGGGTTACTGTATTGAGATATTACAGGGGCAATAAGATACTCAGGAGCCGGGTTACTGTAATAAGATATTACAGGGGTAATAAGACACTCAGGAGCTGGGTTACTGTAATAAGATATTACAGGGGTAATAAGACACTTAGGAGCTGGGTTACTGTAATAAGATATTACAGGGGCAATAAGATACACAGGAGCTGGGTTACTGTAATAAGATATTACAGGATAATAAGACACTCAGGAGTAGGGTTACTATAATAAGATATTACAGGGGTAATAAAACACTCAGGATCCGGGTTACTAGAATAATGTCATTGGGTCGAGGA
>BLSH010460694.1:384896-395995 GCA_018402905.1 Glandirana rugosa | reverse complement strand
TCAGGATCCGGGTTACTGTAATAAGATATTACAGGATAATAAGACACTCAGGAGTTGGGTTACTGTAATAAGATATTACAGGGGTAATAAGACACTCAGGAGTTGGGTTACTGTAATAAGATATTACAGGGGTAATAAGACACTCAGGAACTGGGTTACTGTAATAAGATATTACAGGATAATAAGACACTCAGGAGCTGGGTTGCTGTAATAAGATATTACAGGGGTAATAAGACACTCAGGAGCTGGGTTACTGTAATAAGATATTACAGAGGTAATAAGACACTCAGGAGCTGGGTTACTGTAATAAGATATTACAGGGGTAATAAAACACTCAGGATCCGGGTTACTGTAATAAGATATTACAGGATAATAAGACACTCAGGAGTTGGGTTACTGTAATAAGATATTACGGGGGTAATAAGACACTCAGGAGCCGGTTTTCTGTAATACGATATTACGGGGGCAATAAGACACTCAGGATCCGGGTTACAGTAATAAGATATTACAGGATAATAAGACACTCAGGAGTTGGGTTACTGTAATAAGATATTACAGGGGCAATAAGACACTCAGGAGTTGGGTTACTGTAATAAGATATTATGGGGGCAATAAGACACTCAGGAGTTGGGTTACTGTAATAAGATATTACAGGGGTAATGAGACACTCGGTATCCAGGTTACTGTAATAAGATATTACAGGATAATAAGACACTCAGGAGTTGGGTTACTGTAATAAGATATTACAGGGGTAATAAGACACTCAGGGGTTGGGTTACTGTAATAAGATATTACAGGGGTAATAAGACACTCAGGAGTTGGCTTACTGTAATAAGATATTACAGGATAATAAGACACTCAGGAGTTGGGTTACTGTAATAAGATATTACGGGGGCAATAAGACACTCAGGATTCGGGTTACTGTAATAAGATATTACAGGATAATAAGACACTCAGGAGTTGGGTTACTGTAATAAGATATTACAGGGGTAATAAGACACTCAGGAGTTGGGTTACTGTAATAAGATATTACGGGGGCAATAAGACACTCAGGATCCGGGTTACTGTAATAAGATATTAAAGGATAATAAGACACTCAGGAGTTGGGTTACTGTAATAAGATATTGCAGGGGTAATAAGACACTCAGGAGTTGGGTTACTGTAATAAGATATTACGGGGGCAATAAGACACTCAGGATCCGGGTTACTGTAATAAGATATTACAGGATTATAAGACACTCAGGAGTTGGGTTACTGTAATAAGATATTACAGGGGTAATAAGACACTCAGGATCCGGATTACTGTAATAAGATATTACAGGATAATTAGACACTCAGGAGTTGGGTTACTGTAATAAGATATTACAGGGGTAATAAGACACTCAGGAGTTGGGTTACTGTAATAAGATATTACAGGGGTAATAAGACACTCAGGAACTGGGTTACTGTAATAAGATATTACAGGATAATAAGACACTCAGGAGTTGGGTTACTGTAATAAGATATTACAGGGGTAATAAGACACTCAGGAGCTGGGTTACTATATGAAGATATTACAGGGGTAATAAGACACTCAGGATCCGTGTTACTGTAATACGATATTACAGGGGTAATAAGACACTATGGATCCGGGTTACTGTAATAAGATATTACAAGATAATAAGACACTCAGGAGTTGGGTTACTGTAATAAGATATTACAGGGGCAATAAGACACTCAGGAGCTGGGTTACTGTAATAAGATATTACAGGATAATAAGACACTCAGGATCCGGGTTACTGTAATAAGATATTACAGGGATAATAAGACACTTAGGGGCTGGGTTACAGTAATAAGATATTACAGGGGTAATAAGACACTCAGGAGCTGGGTTACTGTAATAAGATATTACAGGGGTAATAAGACACTCAGGAGCTGGGTTGCTGTAATAAGATATTACAGGGGTAATAAGACACTCAGGAGCTGGGTTGCTGTAATAAGATATTACAGGGGTAATAAGACACTCAGGAGCTGGGTTACTGTAATAAAATATTGCAGAGGTAATAAGACACTCAGGAGCTGGGTTACTGTAATAAGATATTACAGGGTAATAAGGCACCCAGGAGCCGGGTTACTGTAATAAGATATTACAGGGGTAACAAAACACTCAGGAGCTGGGTTACTGTAATAAGATATTACAGGGGTAATAAGACACTCAGGAGCTGGGTTACTGTAATAAGATATTACAGAGGTAATAAGACACTCAGGAGCTGGGTTACTGTAATAAGATATTACAGGGGTAATAAGGCACTCAGGAGCTGGATTACTGTAATAAGATATTACAGGGTAATAAGACACTCAGGAGCTGGGTTATTGTAATAAGATATTACAGGGGTAATAAGACACTCAGGGGCTGGGTTATTGTAATAAGATATTACAGGGGTAATAAGACACTCAGGGGCTGGGTTACTGTAATATATTACAGGGGTAATAAGACACTCAGGAGCTGGGTTACTGTAATAAGATATTACAGGGGTAATAAGACACTCAGGGGCTGGGTTACTGTAATAAGATATTACAGGGGTAATAAGACACTCAGGAGTTGGGTTACAGTAATAAGATATTACAGGGGTAATAAGACACTCAGGAGCTGGGTTACTGTAATAAGATATTACAGGGGTAATAACACATTTGTGCAGTGGTATATTATAAGAACTTCTTTGAGTTGTCAAATCAAGTTAACGCTCTAAGGCATGTGAGGGGTTAAATGGTGCCCATATGCCTGGCATCCTCTTGGGGAGGGGGAATGCCCGTGAGCTGGTAACCAAAATCTCAGTCCAGATGGTGACCAGCAACTGTATTTGTAGAAGGAACAGATGTGGGTGCAGCGCTAGAGACTTCAAACAGCTGGCGGGAAGGGAAGGTGTTGAAGCAATGGATGGGGACTCCCTACAAAAGTGTGACAGTGTTGCCGTCTCTCACACATCCCACATTACGGTAGGACTTGTATGAATGCACCTGTGTACAGCAGAATCTGTACTGACAATGGAACTGCTGGAATCACCAACATATGCTCATCTGTGAATGCACACATTGCAGAGCACACAGTAGCATATAAATGCTGTGGTCAAAGGAACACGGAATACATAAAATGTAATATATACATAAGACAACATGTGCTTTACCATATGTGTGCAGCCTTTTTTTTATAGATTAGTAACTTTTCTGTCTTGTATAGAAGAGAAAATACAATCATCAAGAACTTATATGTAAGAATTAGGTAGAGATAAGAGGCTTTGTGTTTGATGTGGAAGTCCCCTTCCTTTTCCATTGTTTACAGCTCATACACAAGGCCTAAGCTATGATCTTACCAGTAGAAAGATCCTGCGTAAAAATGGTCCATAGAGCATCTCAACTCAGACAAACAAACAGATAAGGGCTTATGTCCCTATAGACCAGGGGTCTCCAAACTTTTTAAACAAAGGGCCGGTTTCCTGTCCTTCAGACTTTAGGAGGGCCGGATCATGGCAAGCGGGAGTGGAAATTTTTCTGGCATCAGTAGGAGTAAACACCACATTTGGCATTAGTGGAAGGAATAGTGCCCCATCGTTGGTATCGTATGGAGGAATAAGTGCTCCATTGTTGGAGTTAGAGGGCAGATTTGTGTCTCGTATTAGTGGGAGGATTAGTGCCCCAAGGGCCAGGTAAAGGCAAGCAAAGGGGCTCCAAACCATGGCCACATCTGGCCCACTGTAAGATATAATCTTGCAGCTAGGTTCATTGGCATAACCACTTGCCTACTGGGCACTTTCACCTCCTTCCTGCCCAGACCAATATTCTGCTTTCAGCTCTGTCACATTTTGAATGACAATTGCGTGGCCATGCAACACTGTACCTAAACTTAATTTTTTAGAATTTGTTTGAAACAGATAGTGCTTTCCTTTGGTGGTATTTAATCACTGCTATATTTTTCATTTTAGCTACACAAATAAAAAAAACATAAAAAAAAATAAAGGGTTTCTTAGTTTCTGTTATAATCTTTTCTAAATAAGTGATTTTTCTCCTTCACAGATGGGCATTGATAGGCTGCACTGATGAGCACTGAGGCAGCACTGATGATTCTGCACTGATATGTGGCACTGATGGCTACTGATAGGCAGCACTGATGAACACTGACAGGTGGCACTGATGGGCACTGACAGGTGGCACTGATGGGCACTGATAAGTGGCACTGATGGAAACTGATAGACGGCACTGATGGTCACTGATAGGTGATACTGACAGGCATCTCTGATGGGCACTGACAGGCATCACTAATGGGTACTGATTGACAGCACTAATATGTACAGATTAGCAGCATTTGTGGGCACTGTCGGGACTACACTGATAACCAGGACACTGATGATCAGTGCCCTGATTATCAGCATAGATGCCCCCTGTGTGGATTTTCTGGTTATCAGCTCTCCTCACGTGCTGTCAGCGTGAGGAGAGGATTGTTGATAACAGGCCTGTTTACACTGCGATCAGCTATGATTGGACACAGCTGGTCACATGGTAAAGAGCTGCTGTGATTGGCTCTTTACCCCAATCTGTGATCAGCTGTGTCCTAAGGACACAGCAATCACAGATCCATGCCGATGCACTCCGCAGGGGGCGCGCAGGCAGGGCAATCACGGGAGGACGTCCATAGATGCCCTTCAGGCAATGTGAGTCCGCCCTGTAGCCAGCTTTTGGCCATAGTGCGGGCAGGAAGAGGTTAATGTGCACAGATTGAGAATTAAGGTCAACATAGGCTGCTGCCCCTTGTGACTCGAGCAGCCATCTTGGGCAGGCAGAATCTATTTAAAGCCTTGGCTCCTGGGTTTTGGCACACTTTCGCAAGTGGACAGAGTAGGGTCAGGTACCCCATCTGTGAGGGACAGTAACACCACTAAGGAATGGTTCCTGACTAGGAGGGTAAGTGTAGAGCCTCATCTCTTCTGGACCTTCTCCTGATTGGAACCACACGACCCAGCCACATTCGGTCCCCTCTCAACAGACAAAAACATGATGTATGTGATGACAATCAAGTGGTGAGGGCACTGTGTCACTCTACGCATTTCGTGGCATTGTAGCCACTCGTCAGGAATGCAATGCCCTATAACTGTAAATAATAAAGACATGGTAAGTTGATACAGCTCCTTATAGCTTACAGGGAGAATGCAATGTAAAAAAGATAGCAGGTATACCATTGCGCTACTTACATATCTGCTGAATAGTGCTACCCAGCTCGCAAAAAAGGGGGAACGTCCAAGCAATGTCCGACCCGGGGCTGAGGTGGGGATGGTCCCGCCCGGGCCCGGGGCACAGCCAGCATAGGGGCCAGATAGGGGTCATTTACAGATTCCAACGCGGGGGTAGATTGCGTCCTCCACTATGCTTTCCCCCTGGGCATGAAGTTTGTTCCAACTTCTGACCCCTATCCTGGCTGTGCCCCGGGTGAGATCATGGCCGCCTCAGCCCCAGGTCAGACATTGCTTGGGCGCTCCCCCCCTTTTTTGCAAGCTGGGTTGCACTTTTCAGCAGATATGTACTATTTACAGTTATAGGGCATTGCACTCCCGACGAGTGGCTACAATGCCACGAAACGCGTAGAGTGACACATTGCCCTCACCACTTGATTGTCATCACATACATCATGTTTTTGTCCATGCATGCTATGCCACGAATGTACCAGTATGTTTCCTTACCCAGGCCATTATGCAATGTGTTAGCTTTCCACATGGCCTCTGATGGCCAGAGTATTGTATTTTATTGTAACAATCTTGACTGTGCAACATTTTACCTGTTATGTCAATACATTTATACATTTTTTTATACTTCTTGTACTCTCCATTTTACGTGACATGCCTCATTTAAAGTCCCATGACCAATTGTTCTGTTTTCTTGTATATTAGGGATGGAGGCATGCCATGGTGGATGTGACACATCACATTTTTTCGGTTTCAGTGACAGCATGTCAAAGTAATGGCTGTGCAAGCCGCGCAGCCATTACTTTGAGCAGTGCTGTACTGTCTTTAAGCAGGGCCGGGCCGGTACAAGGAAGGGGTGGATGGCCTGGGTTGGACGGTACAATTTGCTGAAGAGGGGGGTGCAGGTGAAGTCCCGAAGTTCCCCGAAGTTCAACTGTACACACTACCAGTAGCCGGTGCCCCTAGGTGTACTGTAGTCGTCTCTCTCTCTCTGTACATTAGTGTGTGACAATGTGCCGATGTGTCCTGCACCTGGCACAAGCACCAGCCGTCTCTCAGCACTGCCAGCCTGCTACTTCACTCCCCCTAAGGCGCTTGTAGTCCTGTCCCGGCGGCGTGACGTCACTCACGGCTGGAGGCGGGGTGGGAGGAGCATAGGGAGCTGCTGCAACCAAGAGCAACCGTTGAGCAGGAACCAGCAAGTTCGGCAAAGTGTGTATTGCAAGTAAAAGTGGGGATGTTTAGTGCAGCGCTATCTATATAATTCAGCCTTGTATGTGACCTAATATATCATTAGTTGCTTCTGTGGTCATGCTGAATACAATATATCAGTGAATAAATTATAAATGTAAATAAAAATAAAAATAGAAATCTTAATGGCCCCAAAGAGGCACTTTTCTTAATCTCTTTGTGTCATGGGTGTGTATCTTAATCATGCATGCTGGTGACCAGTACATAAAATCGTGAAATTGGCATAAATTTAAAACATAATGATATATAAAATATATAATATATATGTGACATACAATTTATATATGGTGGATACCACTGATAACACCTTATCCACTTCAGCCCCGGAAGGATTTCCCCCTTTAGGACCGGAGCCCTTTTTGCGATTCGGCGCTGCGTCGCTTTAACTGACAATTGCGCGGTCGTGCGGCGTTGTACCCAAACGAAATTTGCGTCCTTTTTTTCCCACAAATATAGCTTTTTTTTGGTGGTATTTGATCACCGCTGCGTCATTTCTGATCGCTGCTATAAACAAAAGAAGAGCAACCATTTTGCAAAAAAACCCAAATTTCTTACTTTTTGCTAAAATACAAATCCAAAAAAAAATATAAAAAAACATTTTTTTTCACCGGTTTTGGCCGATTTATATTCTTCCTCATATTTGTGATAAAAAAAATCGCAATTGGCGTTTATTGATTGGTTTGCGCAAAAGTGGTCGTGTTTACGGATGATGAGAATTCATTTTTGGGGTTTTTATTTTTTTTTTTATTTTTTACTAGAAATTCCGGCGATCTACGATTTTTAGCGGTACTGCGATATTTCAGCGGACATGTCGGACCATTTTTCTTGTTCAAAAATTTTTATTGAGATTTACAGAAAAAAAGGAAAAGTGGGGGAGGCATAGGAATACAAGGGTATTCACCAAAAGAGGTGAGGGGGGAGCGAAGGTATGGATACAATTCACAGAAAAACTGAACTGAGATAAGACAATAACAATAATTGGGTATAAAATTCGTAAGAAATAGATATAAGGCTAATCATGCCGTCTTCCGTCCCTGGACACCCCAGTTGGGAACATTCTGTGTCTCGGGGGGAAAGTTGGCCAGCCAGATTTCAGTAACAGGGTAACCATTGATCTAGTTATAGACAACTGCAGGAGAGCAACTTTTACAGGTATATATATGAAAATGGAAAATGAATAATGTATAGTTCAGTGTTACATCATTATGACATTGTTAAATACCATCGGTTGTGTTTGAAATAGTTAAGCACCTCGCTAGGATTTAGTAAACTTGTCTCCATATCGGGGTCAATGGGTATGATGAAGTGGACAGATAACGATCAGTGATATATGGTAATTAGCCCAATCTACTGACGTAGTTGTTGTGGTGAACCGGGTTGGGATTGGTGTAAAGTAGTAATACTAACTTAAACTATCTGACAAGGTTGACCTCTTAGTCGCATGATTAGAGCGATGCGAATGGAAGGGAGAGATCTCCTTAGTAGGCTATTCTATATGCAGTTCAGGATGGTATACATTGTCATATAAACCTTTAAAGAGAAGGGACGGTTGGGGGGTGAAAGTCAGGAAATAGAGGGTGTAAAGAACAGGTAAGTATAGAAAGAGTCAGGACTGAAAAAGAAGAGAGAAGAGAAGAAGAGAGATTACTCTGCTCCTCGCCAGAGGGGTTAGTGTATGGTGGGTAGACACCTCTAATGCTCTGAGGATGCTGGGGCAGCTAGACAAGCTAAGGAAGTAGAAGAGAGGGATCAAAATTGGGTGGAAGGTAATGTTCAACCCAGAGTTGCCATATTCATTCAAATTTGGGGAAATTGTTCAATAACGTGGCCTCAATTTTAGCATGAATCATCGCGGTGGTTATTCTTTGAATTGTTTCTGAGATGATTATGTGTGTGGATTTCCAGGCTTTCGCCACTGTCTGTTTAGCAGCTGTAGTTATTTGTAGTAGAAGCTTAAAGCGGTGTCTGCTTATAGCTTCTGGTTTGGCATTCAGCAAGGCAACCTCGGGAGAAGGATCAATTTTGTGACCTGTGGCCGTCGAAATCATTGTGAAGATTGTGTGCCAAAACGCTGCGATGGTCGGGCAAGTCCACCAGATATGATAGTGTGTACCTGGGGACTGGCAACCGCGAAAGCAATTGGGGTTATGTGTGGTGATAAATTTTGCTATGCGGGCCGGGACCAGGTACCACCTAAACATGACTTTATAATTTGCTTCTAAAGCAATAATATTCTGCGATGCTGATTTCGTGTTCTGCCATATATCTGACCAGATTTCGGGATCTACCGTGATATTCATGTCATGGGCCCATTTAGAGACATAATGAGGTTGTGAGTGTTGGGGAGGTTCTATTAAGAGACGATAAAGTTGGGTAATTACTCCTCAAGCATGGAGTTCGTGAAGACAGGTGTGTTCAAAGCTTGTCAAAGAAGGAAGAGATGGATCTAATCGTTTACAGGGGGAGAAGAAGTGTTTCAGTTGAAGGTAGCGGAAGATCTCAGAATGAGGAAGTCCGAATGTTTCACAAAAAGTAGGGAAGGGTATGAAGTTGTCTGCAGTAAAAAATGAGTGTGCTCTAAGTAAGTCAGCATTCACCCAATTAATAAAGGAGGCTGGGGAGACCCAGGCTGGGTAAAAGGCTGGATTACGCATGAATGAGAGAAGGGGATTGTGAGTTGACTGGAGTTTGAATTTGAATTTGAGGGTGTCCCATATATGGATGGACTGGTAGGTGACCGGGTTTTTGATTTTCCCTCTATGTTTGGTTTGAAGCCATAAGAAGTTGGCTAGGGGTAGGGGATCACAATCTATAGCTTCTAATGAGACCCACAAAGGGACCTCTTTTGTAGCATGGTATTTCGTCAATGTAGCAATTTGTGCAGCCTGATAATATTTTGAGAAAGAGGGCATACCTAATCCACCTTGAAGTTTATTTTGGTATAGTACCGATTGAGAGACGCGGGGTCTGGTCTTATTCCAGATTAACCCCAAGGCTTTACGCTGTAAAATGCGGAGGAAGTGGGCGGGTACCGGGACGGGAAGTACTCTGAAAAGATATAAAATCTTAGGTAAAATAGCCATTTTAATGACTGTGATACGCCCTAGCCAGGATATAGGGAGAGCTGACCAGGAGTTCATCAGTTTAGAGAGATGAGTCATCATTGGGGGGTAGTTCGCTGAATAGAGGCTTGAGGGGTTAGGTGTCAATTTGATCCCTAGGAATGTTAAATGATGTGGAGCCCAAGAGAAAGGGAGGACTTGCTGGAGTTGTGTTTGAAGTGGGAGGGGCAGGGAGACATTAAGAATTTTGGATTTTTGGGTGTTCACAGTCAGGCCTGATATTGTAGCGAATTTACTTAGTAGTGAGAGTAAATTAGGGGAAGAAGTCAGTGGGGATGTGAGGAAGACGAGAACATCATCCGCGAATAAACACAGTTTATGGTGATGACCCCCCAGTTCTATACCTTTTATATCCTGGTTAGAGCGGATCGACTGTGCCAGGGGCTCTATGGCAAGAGCGAATAGTAGGGGAGAAAGGGGCATCCCTGCCTGGTTCCTCTTCTCACTGGGAAAGCTATCCATTTAAGAAAGTGCGGGCCAAAGCCCCATTTTTGTAAAGTAAGCTGAAGATATGGCCACGATAAAGTATCGAAAGCCTTGCGAATGTCTAGGGAAAGGAAGCAGGCAGGGATGTTGCGCGTGCGGGCAAAGTGGGATAAGAGGACTGTTCTTCTGATGTTATCACCTGCTTGTCTAGAGGGTATGAACCCTACTTGGTCCTTATGAATTAATGAACCAATGATTGTGTTGAGGCGTAAAGATAAGATTTTGGTGAGGATTTTGACGTCTATATTTAAAAGAGAGATTGGCAGATAATTCATCCAAGATGTATCATCTGAGGATGGTTTGGGGATCATGGAGATAGAGGCATGGAGTGATTCTGGAGTGAATGGGCGATCTTTTAAT
Organism: Glandirana rugosa; assembly: GCA_018402905.1. NCBI lineage: Eukaryota > Metazoa > Chordata > Amphibia > Anura > Ranidae > Glandirana > Glandirana rugosa. Next base: position 385,566 of record BLSH010460694.1, on the reverse strand, counting down.
ACAGCGTTGAGTGCATCAGATAGAAGAGGGGCAAGAAGTTCGGCGAATTGTTTATAGTAAGTGGCCGTAAAACCGTCTGGGCCTGGTCTTTTATGCAATTTAAGAGATTTTATGGCTAAGAGTACTTCCTCAGTGGAGATAGGGGCATCAAGTTTTTCTTTCTCTTGGGCTGGAATACTTGGTAATACCATGGAGTCAAGACAATTGGAGATTGGTTGTTGATCAGGGGGGGTGGGTTGGTCGTAGAGCGAGGATAGATGGTGGCGGAATGTCTCTACTATTTTTATTGGGTTGCTAGAGAGTGTACTTGGGGTGGTAGATAGGAGCGAGATGCTGGTTGGGTGGGGGGGACTAGTTGTTGGTTAGAGGTTAACAGAACTGAGGTACCATAATGGTTCATAAGGTCGGGTTCTCTTTCTTTTTGAACTACGGGGATAGAGGTGACTCCTTCATGAGAATCGGTATTTTAGAGAATTTAACGTATTTTCTGGTCCGGGTCTGCCAAAATGCCGGTGAATGATATTTGTTAAGCGGCTTGAAGAACGGGGAGAAGATAGACTACGTGAGTTGCGACATAATTTTCTAGCGGGTAAGTGAGGTCTTAGTGAGGTACGGAGATAGAGGTACTAGGGGTTTGGTAGGAGTCTACTATGTAGAACCTACTTAATAG
>BLSH010460694.1:368968-384676 GCA_018402905.1 Glandirana rugosa | reverse complement strand
GGTATGAGGGATATGAATGAAGATAGTATCGCATTGTGGTCAGTCCAGGGGATAGGGATTATTAAGGATGAGGTCAAAGAGGGGGAAGTACCAACTGAAGTAAAAATGTGATCTATGCGCGAGAAGGAGTTATGGGGGTGGGAGTAGAATGAAAATTGTTTTTTAGAAGGATTACATTCCCGCCACGTATCTATCAATGAATGTTGTTGAATGAGGTGAGAAAAGGTTAGTTTGGTTGGAGTCGAGGAGGGTGTATATGGGGATTTATCTATTGATGGGTGTATTACCTGATTGGAGTCGCCACATATTATCAGGGTGCCTTGTTTGTGTACATCTACCATTTGGAAAAGGTGTGATAAGAAGGCAGAGGGGTTGCGATTGGGGGCATAATAAGTCACAATAGTGATTTCTGAGTCAAGTAATAAGCCTTTTAGTATAAGGTATCTGCCTTCTGGGTCTTTGATCACGGCTGTAAGGGTGAATGGTGATGTGCGGTGAAAGCCGATTAAGACTCCTCGGCGTTTACTAGTTGCAGAGGCTGTGTAAAATTGTGGGTATGAGGGACTTAAGAATTTGGGGCAGTGGCGATCTGTGAAGTGAGTTTCTTGCAGACAGACTACGTGGGCTTTAAGTGAGGCGAAGGATCTGAATGCTTTACGTCTCTTGTTAGGGGAATTAATACCCTGTACATTAAGGGTGAGAACATTTAAGGGGGCCATAATAACAAGGGGTAAAGTGAGTTATCGGAAGGATATCCTTTAGGCATGAATACGTCCCCCTGGCAAGGAGGTAGTGTTGATGGTAGCAAGGAGATGATTAGAGGGGACAGTGTATAGAAAGAAAAGAAAAGAATAAGAGGGTATACAGGGGTATGGTTCCATCCATCTGTGGAGGGCAAAAGACCGTTCACAGAGGGGGTCATGCTGCTCAAAGGGGACCTAGTGGGGGACCCTATGAGCTAGGTGGAGGGCAACAGTGACAATCCGACACGAACTATGAGGCCACTGATAGTTTGGGGGGGATGAACAATATTAATGAAGATGATGCGGAGGGGAGTTAGGATTGCGGAATAAGATTTTCATTAAGGAGAAAGTGTCCGATCAAAAAAAATAAAAAAAAGGGGGGGTGGCGGAGGGATAAATATTGTGATTACACAAAGTGATAATAGATACCTTTTGTTTGCTGCAGTTTGGGTGGGCTAAGAAAGTGTTTAGGAGTCATGAAAGATATCGCTATATCCAGTTTGCTTTAGTATTCCTATTGGGGGGCAATAGGACGTATGGTGAGCTGAAGGGGGGTAATCCTCGTTGTCGTCCACTAGCCCCGAACCCCCCTGTGAGGGGGGAGCCGGGGGAGGCAGCTGATCAAGGAGGAGGACCCTGCCCAAAAAATCAGAAGAAAACAGAACTATCAACATAACTTAAAACAAAATGAACAAACCTGAGGGTGCCATAAGTATAGCAAAGTGGTCGTCAGGGACCATGTGACCGTTATTGAGGAGAATCCTAAGAAACCCCACAATAACTTAGCCAATCATATATGAGTCTTATATAGAAGAATAGTTAGACCTATAGGTCTGTAGGGTAACTATACATCACCCGCATTTAAGTATATTCAGTCCATCAAGTCCTGGTGGTCTTGCGTGTTAGGAATAAATCTGCCTCTTTTAGTGGTAGATGATGGTGTGGAGGTGAATTTCTGTAGGGAAGTCGAGCCAGATCTTCGTCGGGTGTTCTGCGATGAGTTCCCGGAGGGTGGGCAGAGTTGGAGTTCTTTCAAGCGGTTCAATAGATCTTCAGCTGTTTTGCACAGGAATTTGCGGCCTTGATAGGTGAATCGTAGGGAGAAAGGGAAGCCCCAGGAGTAGATGATCTGATGTTGTTGTAGTATTTCTAGATGCTGTTTGAAGGACCTTCTCTTCATAATAGTGGATTTAGATAGATCGGCAAAAATTTGGTAGGTGTGGCCCTGAAATGAGAGATGCTCTTTCTTTCTGGCAGCAAGCATGATCTGCTCTTTTGTACGAAAGAAATGTAGTTTGGCGGAGGGCCGTTTTGTTTGCGGGGGGCCAGGGCCCGGTGTACACGTTCAATTTCAAGCCGGTCTATTGGGATGGAGGGTGAGAGTTCTTGTAAAAGAACCGTGACCGTGGAGTGTAGGTCTAAAATAGATTCTGGGAGCCCCCGGATCCTAACATTTGATCTTCTGGCTCTATTTTCTTGGTCTTCAAGCTGGGCCTGTAAGGCCTGGTTAGCTTCTTTAAGCGATTCCAGTTCGTCAGCTTGATTTGCCAGTTGTGTTTCTAAATCGTCTGTACAGGTTTCCAGCTCTGATGTGCGGAGGCCTAGCTCTCTGATTTCCCTGGAGAGGCGTTCTGTGATCTCATCAGAGGTGCGCTGCAAGGCCCGCGTTAACATGCGTTCAAATTGTTGCAGGAGAGGGTCTGAGGGAGTATGGCCTCTGGGGGATAGTGGGGAGGCTAGGGGTTCATTGTCCGACTCACCCTCGTCAGGATGACTGCTCATCGTTCCCTTGTGCTTCGGTGTCCTCGCGCTGCCGCCGCTGCTGCAGGGAGAAGCAGCTGCCGCCATCTTGGCTGAGGCTTTGATAAGGGCGTCCCGAATGTTCTTACTCCTGACCTTTGGTCGGGGGTTCCCCGCGACCATACTTGGGATCCCAGGTGTCTGTGGTCAATGAGAGACAGAAGCGGGACGACTGCGCGAGAATAGGGTGCTGTAAGGCGGCCGAAAAGTTTGTGTCGGTGCGGAGCTCTAGCTAGGCACGTCCATCGCTGAGAGCTTCGCGCATGCGCCCTCATGTCGGACCATTTTGACACTTTTTTGGGACCATTGGCATTTATACAGCGATCAGTGCTATAAAAATGCACTGATTACTGTGTAAATGCCATTGGCAGTGAAGGGGTTAACCTGCAGGGGGCACTCTAAGGGTTAACTGTGTTCCCTGGGCGTGTTCTAACTGTGTTTGGGCTGCCCTGACTGGGGAAGGGAAGTGATCACAGCTTCCATGTAGAGGAAGGATGTGATCACAGCCCTTCCCCCCTCACAGAACGGAGGTCCGTGTTTACTTACACGGACCTCCGTTCTTTCACTCCGGGGGGGGGGGGCATCGCGGGTAGCCGGTGGAGATCGACTCCGCCGCACCCGCTCCCTGGCCCTCCCCGAACACAGTGAGCGCGCGGGCGCGCCTCCGGCGGCGCGCGCTCACTAGGCTCGATCCCGCAGCCGCCATCATATGACGGCGATTTGCGGGAAAGAGCCACCTTGTCGCCGTCAATTGCCGACCAGCGGTCGGCAAGCGGTTATTGTTGATGACGAAAATAAATAAAAAAATGGGAAAGTGACACCAATTGCGAGAAAGTTAGTGGATTATAAGGATGAGTAACAGTCCATAACAGATTTAACAGGTGGATAAGTTAGAGATCTCTTGACGGTGATAAATCTAGGTGCGCTGGAAACTTTTACAGTGATTAAAATTGTGACTGATCCTTAAGTGTGTGCTCGTCCCTCACCTGAGGTGTGCTAGCGACCTTGCACATAAAGGTTTCTTTATATGGATACTTCTTTGTCTCTCCTGTGGGGGTCTCCTCCTTTCCTGTTTGTTGTGCAGCTATATTGTTGGTAAATGGTTCACTAGTAATGCGGGGAGAGACCCTCCCAATGGGTGCGTACATAAAAAAGAAAGACTTTCCTTCGTGTGATATTGTTACTTTAAAAGATTTATTTAAAACTGGTTTAAAATCAACACTCACATTTGTGTAAAAATCAACATATGGTTTCTCCTACGAGCGCCGAGCTCGTGTGTACTCAGTATAAGATTCCAGACACCTCTGCTGCCGCTGCCCTACGCGTTACGTCACGTTTCACGTGACTTCATCAATGGGGCTAGCTTGTGAGGTGTGCGAGGTGTACTATTTATATTGTATGTAATTACGTCGGCCATTTTCTTGAAGCCTATGACATTTTGTTTACGTCGGTCATTTTCTTGGAGCCTGTGACATTTCTTTATATTCTGCCTATGGGCTCATAGCGGCCATGTATTCGTGGCTCAAAATATATTTATAATTGTTGTTAAACCCGAATCGGACGTATGTGCTTTCATACTTGGGTCAAATTATGTTTATTGATAAACTATGTGTATGTGGATGTTGCCATATTTAATAAATGGAATTTGTTGACGTATTTACAAGGAGGTTTGTATTTACCATTTTTTTTTGAGAATAAATTTTTTGTATTGCAAGTAAGCTAGCACTAAGCTGAGTGATAATGAACAATTGCCATGCCATGTGGGATGTGTCCACCCCATACATACTCAGCCATCCCATCCATCCCCAGCCGTGCTCAGTCATCCCATCCATCCTCATCCATGCTCAGCCATCCCATCTCTCCCCATCCATTCTCAGGCATCCTATCTGTGCTCAGCCATTCCATCCATCCCCATCCGTGTGTTCAGCCATCCCATCTGTGCTCAGCCATCCCATCCATCCCCATCCATGCTCAGCCATCCCATTCATCCCTGTCCATGCTCAGCCATCCCATCCATCACCATCCATGCTCAGCCATCCCATCCATCCACATCCATGTTCAGCCATCCCATCCATCCCCATCCGTGCTCAGCCATCCCATCCATGCTCAGCCATCCCATCCATCCCCATCTGAAACTCAGCCATCCCATCCATCCCCATCCATGCTTAGCCATCCTATTCATCCCCATCCATGCTCAGCCATCCCATCCATCCCCATCCATGCTCAGCCATCCCATCTGTGCTCAGCCATCCCATCCCTGCTCAGCCATCCCAACCATCCCCATCCATGCTCAGGCATCCCATCTGTGCTCAGCCATTCCATCCATCCCCATCTGTGTTCAGCCATCCCATCTGTGCTCAGTCATCCCACCCATCACCATCCATGCTCAGCCATCCCCCCTGTGCTCATCCATCCCCATCCATGCTCAGCCATCCCACCCATCCCCATCTGAAACTCAGCCATCCCATCCATCCCCATCCATGCTCAGCCATCCCATCCATCCCCATCCGTGCTCAGCCATCCCATCCATGCTCAGCCATCCCATCCATCCCCATCTGAAACTCAGCCATCCCATCCATCCCCATCCATGCTCAGCCATCCCATCCATCCCCATCCGTTCTCAGCCATCCCATCCACACCCACCCGTGCTCAGCCATCCCATCCATCCTCATCCATGCTCAGCCATCCCATCTGCTCTCAGCCATCCCATCCATCACCATCCATGCTCAGCCATTCCATCCATTCCCATCCGTGCTCAGCCATCCCATCTTTGCTCATCCGTCCCATCCGTCCCCATCCGTGCTCAGCCATCCCATCTGTGCTAAGCCATCCCATCCATCCCCATTCGTGCTCAGCCATCTCACCTGTGCTCAGCCATCCCATCCATGCTCAGCCATCCCATCCATCCCCATTTGTGCTCAGCCATCCCATCTGTGCTCAGCCATCCCATCCATCCCCAACCATGCTCAGCCATCCCATCCATCCTCAACCACCCCCATCCAGGCTCAGCCATCCCATTCATCCTCAACCACCCCCATCCATGCTCAGCCATCCCATCCATCCTCAACCACCCCCATCCAGGCTCAGTCATCCCATTCATCCCCATCCATGCTCAGCCATCCCCATCTGTACTTAGCCATCTCATCCATCCCCATCCATGCTCGGACATCCCATTCATCCCCATCCATGCTCAGCCATTCCATCCATCCCCATCCATGCTCAGCCATCCTCATTCACACTCAGCCATCCCATCCACGGCTCATCCATCCACATCCATGCTCTTCCATCCCTATCCACACTCAGCCATCCCCATCCACGCTCAGCCATCCCCATCCACGCTCAGCCATCCTCATCCACGCTCAGCTATCCCCATCCACGCTCAGCCATCCCATCCATGGCTCATCCATCCACATACATGGCTCATCTATCCACATTCACGGCTCACCCATCCCCATCCACGGCTCAGCAATCCCCATCCATGGCTCATCCATCCCCATCCACGACTCATCCATCCCCATCAATGACTCATTTATGCCTCATTCATGCTCATCCATGCCTCATCTATGCCACATCAGTTCTCATCTGTGCCACATACATGCCATGTTTTTTGTGCAATTGGGTATAGTTTATATACTGTTTTTGTGCGTGTTTGCAAAATTAGAGTGGGCCGGTCTGGGTGAAGTCCAGGACCAAATTTTTGTCCCAGTCCAGCCCGGCCTCAAGGACTTCTCCGGAGCCTCTCTAATCCTATGGAACTCCTTACCTCATGCGATGCGCAAACTGTTGGTGCTATATAAATCCTATATAATAATAATATTTCTTCAATACAAGTGTTATTGCACCTGCCTGTGTGAATTTTTATCTCCGAACCATGCTGTACCCCTCCTACATGTGTGGCAATTGATTGCTACACAGGTCGCTTTAACTGCTTTTTGCATTAACACTTGCACAGTGTGACTTCAGTTGGAGCCTATGCACTGCAATGGTTACTATATGGTGCTGGTTCCCAGGGATGAATCTGAGGATGCCCTTTACCAAAGGACAGGCCACTCAAAATAAGTGATGCACCAAAATTTTGGTGGCCGAAACATAGCAGCCGAAAAATGAAAGCGGTGCCGATAATGACACAGAAAAAGCATATGATTTTGCCACGATTTTACTGTGCTTAGGGTCAGTTCACACAGAAAAGCAGACCAGATGCGTTCTGGATGCATTTCTGCAAGCACATTTTTTATGCATTTCCAGAGCATTTTTCCTCTTTTTTTTCTTCTCCTCAAATGTGGACTTCTGGTTCTGGTGCATTTTTGGTGCATTCAGGTGGATTCCAGTGCATTTTTGATGCATTTTACTGCGTTCCAGTACAGTTCAGTGCAGAAAAAAAATGCAGCATGTTCTACTTTTTTGTCTCTAACTGGAACTCACTGGTGTGAACTATGCCATTGGAAACCATATAACCTAATATCCATACCTTTCTGATGCAGAACTATAACACACTGGACTGCATGTGTTGTAAACCAACCCTAATGGTGTGTTTTTCATGTGACTCAAAAACCAAATCAAAAACACGGGTGCGTTATTGATGCGTTCTTGCTGCGTTTTCAATGCATTTCAGCGGAGAGGTACGTTTTTGGTGCAGCTTTTTTTAACCGACCAAAATGCAGCAAGCAAAATTTTTAACACCACAACGGTAGCGCAACAGACCAGAGTGAAGACATATATAGAATTTAAAGGGATCCATTTTTCCTGAGCTTTTCTTGCACTAATGGTGCCGATAATGCCTGACAATAAATTTATATTAATTTTAAGTTCATGATATTAATTAAAAAGTCGAATATAATACAAATATATATATATTTTTTTTTAACTGTCATTTTGGGTTTTCGGCCAAGTGCATCCTGCATTTTCGGTTTCGGCACCAAAATTTCCATTCGGTGCACCTCTACTCAAAACGGTCACTGTCTCCGGGAAATGGGGACAAATGATAACCTTACTCCTTCCCTCACACTTGTTTAAACCCAATACAGCAATGGCAAATGAAGGAAGAACGTTTGTGCTTAGGTTAGACCATGATTTGGCTCTTCCTTTGACATGACCTACCGCCATGACATTTGGGTTCCAGCATCCAGGGACAGTTTATAATTGCATATAGGTAAATATGAGATTTAGAGGACAGAGGGGACAGGATGGTGTAATATGGGTGATCCTTAGGCCACTTTATATTCCAAAATACACACATGTTTGCTTGAAGTCTGATGAGCTGAGTCACCCTATGTTTTTTTTTTTCTACTGAAGATTCCAGTGGTGAGAAATTGCTTCCTTATCTTCTGGCTCTATTCCTAATCAGTTTGGGGTTTTGTGTGTTCCCACTCCGCTAAATGCCTTCTCCGCAATATAAAATAAATGAAAAATCCAGCAGAGACTGTGGGGCTTCTCCTCTTGGCTGAGGAAGGAGTTCACCAATAAGAACTTGCCCCATATATGTACCTGACCATCTGGAATCCCAGGAGAGGCCCTGTTGACTTGAATGGGTGAGTTTGGCAGGCACTGCCATCACTCAACTTGACATGCCACCTTAGATTTGCTATTGCACGTGAACAGCGCCCTCTGGATGTATGGTTGGACTTCTGTCTACTGTCAGGGTGGTAAAACCACAACTCAACCTTCTGTTTTTACCATCCCTGGGCTGCCCATTCAAATATCTGGCCAAATTTTAAAAGGCTTTTAAAGGAAATTAGTTGACTCAATGATGGCAAGAAAGAATGCTCTGACGAGTGATTTTTCTGAATTTCTGACCAGGTTTAGTATTAACCACTTTCCGCCCAGCCTATAGCAGAATGATGGCCGGGTGGTGGTTTCGTTATCCTGACTGGACGTCATATGACGTCTTTCAGGATAACTTGCATTTGCGCACCCGCGGGGGCGCACGGCGCGGCGATTGGTGGCGTGTCACTCTGACAAACTGCAACTCCGATCATGGTATGGTGATCAGCAGTGTCAAATCACAACTGATCATGGTGTAAACAGGAAAAGCCGCGTATTGGCTTTTCCTCTACTCGCGCTGCCAGATGTGAGTAGAGGAGAGCCGATCGGCTACTCTACTCACAGGGATGGGGGGTATGCACTGATTGATTATCAGTGCAGCCCCCCCCCCCCGAGGATGCCCAATCAGGACCGCCAGGGATGTGCCCACCCAGGACCGCCAAGATGTGCCCACCCAGGATCGCCAGGGATGCCCACCAGGATCACCAGGGATGCCACCCGGGACCACCAGGGATGCCACCCAGGACCACCAGGTATGGAAACCAATGCCCAATAGGGATGGTACTCAGTGCCCATCAGTGATAACTGCCAGTGCCTCCTGATCAGTGCTGCCTAACAGTGCCATCTATCAGTGCTGGCTATCAATGCCCACCAGTGCCACCTATCAGTGCCCATTGGTGCCACCTATCAGTGCCACCTATCAATGCCCATCAGTGCCACCTATCAGTGCCCATCAGTGCAGCCTATGAGTGCCCATCAGTGCCGCCTATGAGTGCCCAACACTGCTGCATATCAGTGCCATATATCAGTGGCCGTCAGTGCTGCTTATCAGTGCTGCCTATCAGTGCCCATCAGTGCTGCATATAAGTGCCTCTTCATCAGTGCCACCTCATCAGTGCCAATCAGTACTTATTTGCAAAGTTTTGTAACAGAAACAAAGAAAACTTTTTTTTTTTCAAAATTTTCGGTCTTTTTTTATTTGTAGTGCAAAAAATAAAAACCCCAGTGGTGATCAAATACCACCAAAATAAAGCTCTATTTGTGGGAAAAAATATATTTTTATTGAAGTGGTTAAACATTTCCTTTTACAGGGTGGTTGCAATTATATTTTTAAATCAAGTGACAGGTACATTTCTGTTAAAGGTGCGATTTTTTGGAAACCGTGGGAAAGATGCAACAGGCAGGATTTAAAAAAAAAAGAAATCTTGTGGTGCTGCAACCCCTGAATTTAGTATCCACTGGGACAGGTGCAGTAGTCTATGCCAGGATATATGCTTTATATACCATAGACAAACATAAAGAAGGTAGGAAATCTGGCACTGACTTGACTGATGATAAAATAGTTGAAGCTCTATTCAATATCCATCAAGACATAAAAGTATCTATCATATAAAAGAATTGCCACGTTTCTGCTCCAACCTTAGGGCCTTAGTCATAATATTAAAATAATTATTATGACTAAGGCCCTAAGATTGGTGCAGAAATGCGCCAATTCTTTTATACTGTATGATGGATACTTTTATGTCTAAATATTTTATTATCAGTCAAGTTGGTGCTGGATTTCCTACCTTCTTCAGGATTTTGTTTTACCACTAGAAGGTATGAATTTCTGCCCAGTGGAATTGTTTGCACCACAAAGGGCTAACATAGTGACATGTGGTTTAATCTAAAAGATTTCAGTAGTACATCTGGACATTTGTTGCCACTTGTATTCTGGTGGATGCCAGATAAGTATGAGAAGGGGAACTAGGCCAAAGATTTGGGGCTGTGTTGTGTTGTGATAAAAATTGAGAAAGCCCTATGGGTATGATAGGTGAGTGGAGAGAGTGAATTTTTAGGATCTTTATGGGGACTCCATCTCCTTAGAAGTAATAATAATTATGATACAAGATAAGCTTTAATAACTGCCCTGCATATGCCACTTGACATTCCTCCTTTGTGAGTAGGGAGATGCTGGGACTCGCAGGCCCTTGGGCCCCTTTGTATGGCACCTCTGTTGCATCTATATGTATTTATATGTTGTAGAATGAATACCCCCTTTCCACTAGAAAAGACTGTAGAGAACTGAGGCTCACAGAAGATCCCGCCATGTAATTGTTGATTGTTACTAGGCATTTTTGTTTTTAGGCTAGGTTCACACTTATGCGATGCAGGAAATGCAGCGTGTGTGTTTCCCACATTTCATTGCAATAGCATGGCGTCCATGCGAACTGAGGCAGTGTCAATGCCATCTTAACCCCAAAACAGATTTGCAAAAAGCAGTGCAATTGTCAGAATCACATTGCATGGGTGTGAACACCCATGCGATGCGATTCAGATGCGGGAAAAAATAGGGTCCTGCACCATTTTGGTGCGGATGCAATGCAATTTCAGCCATACAAACTGTATGGCTGAATTTGCACAGCACAGACATCACATGTGATGTGAACGGGAATGCGGTGCGATTCCTATGCGAATCACATGCGGTGTCTGCTTCGCACCGATATGAACCTAGCCTCAATGTGGCTCAATATCTCTTTATGGGGTGTTGAGAGCCAGGAGGGTGGTATGACTTTCATATATTTTATGCAATTTGATTTTTATAACCATTTAGTTGTACGTCTAGGTTCACACACACTATATTACCAAAAGTATTGGGGCGCCCCTTCCTGGTCCAACATGACTGCGCACCAGTGCACAAAGCAAGGTCCATAAAGACATGGATGAGCGAGTTCGGGGGTGAAGGAACTTGACTGGCCTGCACAGAGTCCTGACCTCAACCTGAGAGAACACCTTTGCAATGAATTTGAGCGGAGATTGTGAACCAGGCCTTCTCGCATGGACGTCCACAGAACTTTTTTCGGGGGGGGGAGGCATCATTTTAAGGTCACCCATGCTCTGCCCCTTTTCGACAATGTCATTATCACATTATCACGTTCAGAAACTGCAGACATAGTACAGGGGACGGTCAGAGACTGCGGACATAGTACAGAAGAGGGTCAGAGGCTGTGGACATGGTACACGAGATGTCAGAGACTGTGGACATGACACGAGAGACAATCAGAGACTGCATACATGGCTCAAGTGGGGAACCCCCGATCTGATCCCTGATTGCAGGGGGGGGGCACTTGCCCCCCCTTGCTCCTACCTGCGGACGCCCATGCCTTCTCGTCCTACATCAGTGCCTTTACCTCCCAAATGCACTTCTGTAAGAATGGTCAAACATTCCCATAGACACTCCTAAACCTTGTGGACAGCCTTCCCAGAAGAGTTGAAGCTGTTATAGCTGCAAAGGGAGGGCCAACACAATATTGAACCCTATGTACTAAGACTGGGATGCCATTAAAGTTCATGTGCATGTAAAGGCAGGTGTCCCAATACTTTTGTGCGAGTGGCACGGCTGGCGTTTGCTTGGGCCCATTCATTTGCGTGGCCTGTTGTACCCGACTTTTCAGGGAAAAAGTCCCCAATCCTTTTATTTTAAGGCTGGGTTCACACTGGAATCCACAGCGGCTCCCAGCATAGGTCCCGTGCATGCTGGTTCACAGTTTCAGCTCTGATTTCAGCCCAAATGTTGGGCTGAATTTGGACCTGAAACGGTCCAATAGATGCACAGCGTCTTTGTGCAAACCACACCGGACCCACTGCGGACATGTGTGAGCCGGCTCCATGGAGAGCCGATCAGAATCTCCTGCTTTGCGTATTGGATGCGGTGAAACCCACATAGGTGTGAACCCAGCCTTAAACGTGGCTGTGTTTTCCGATGTGTGGGGTCCATTAAGGATTAATGGCACCCTGAAGTCTGCTAAAGATCGGCTAGCTTTGGCTGTGAGTGCGGGAAAGCGTGCAATTTACCCGCGTATGTGTGAACTTAGTCTGATAACATTACTGCTCTTTTAAAGTTTAACCACTTCAACCCCGGAAGGATTTCCCACTTTGGGACCAGAGCACTTTTTGAGATTCGGCACTGCATCGCTTTAACTGACAATTGCGCGGTCGTGTGACGTTGTACCCAAACTAAATTGGCGTCCTTTTTTTCCCACAAATAGAGCTTTCTATTGGTGGTATTTGATCACCTCTGCGTCATTTCTGATCACCGCTATAAACAAAAGAAGAGCGACAATTTTGCAAAAAAACCCAAATTTCTTACTTTTTGCTAAAATACAAATCCCCCCCCAAAAAAAAAAAAAAAAAACATTTTTTTCCATCGGTTTTGGCCGATTTATATTCTTCCTCATATTTTTGGTAAAAAAAAAAAAAATAGCAATCTGTGTTTATCGATTGGTTTGCGCAAAAGTTGCTGCGTTTACAGATGATGAGAATTCATATCTGGGGTTTTTATACATTTTTTTTTTTTTACTAGTAATGGCGGCGATCTGTGATTTTTAGCGGTACTGCGATATTGCAGCGGACATGTTGGACCATTTTGACACTTTTTTGGGACCATTGGCATTTATACAGCGATCAGTGCTATAAAAATGCACTGACTACTGTGTAAATGCCATTGGCAGTGAAGGGGTTAACCTGGAGGGGGTGCTCTAAGGGTTAACTGTGTTCCCTGGGCGTGTTCTAACTGTGTGTGGGCTGGGGGAGGGAAGTGATCATGGCTCCCATATACAGGAAGCCTGTGATCACAGCCCTTTCCTCCCTGTCAGAAGGGAGAGCCGTGTTTACTTACACGGACCTCCGTTCTTTCACTATGGGGGCATCGTGGGTAGCCGGCGGCGATCGAGTCCGCCCTACCCGCTCCCAGGCCCCCCCCGAACACAGTGAGCGCGCGAGCACGCCTCCGGCGGGATATATATATATATATATATATATATAGAGCCACTTTGTCATGGTCAGATGCCGGTGGGTGGTGGGCAAGTGGTTAAAGGTTTTTCGGTACCCTTTAATAACCCCGGCTATTTGGATAGTTGTGTTTTGGGGTAATATTTCGGTAGCAAAGCCATATCTCATGCAGCGACAGTCGCTTCCTCGCAGTGCGGTGCACAATGACGTCTGTGCAATACACGACTGCCAGACAAGCACACAGACACGTGTAAACATCAGCGAGCTCAGCCTGCTGCGCGCCCTTCTCCTGCTCCTACCAGTATAGTAACAGTTAAGCCATTTTTCTTTTTAATTAAACTCATTAAGAAGATGAAACAGTGGAGGCTTTGAAAGGGGAAGTTTGCCTGCGGCAGGTAAACGCGCCTCTTTCCCCGCTGCTAATATTATTCTACTTATGAAAATAAGAGAGTATTCTGGCACCATCCCGGAAACAGGGTGGGATGAGGGGGGCGCGAGGGGCGCTGAAAGCTCCCTATTGTTACAGCACAAGAAAAAGCCTCTTTTCACTGCTGGCAAAGGTGAGACAAAGCCGTTTTCATAATGATCTCCAGACAGCCCGGGGTGGATTGATGCAGCTTCCGCCTGTCCCTGTTTGACGTCTCCTGCCGTGCACCCGGCCTCTCTCTCTTCCTCGGGGACCTTCACTACAGGCCCTGGGGAATGTCGGCTGGGAATGTGCGGTCTGTAGGTGTGTGGGGCTTCATGCCAGCCTACAGGAGAGGACCAGGTCTAAGGACTTAATGGAAAGGGCAAGCTTATGCCTGGTCAATCCTCATACTAGGGGATCTTCACATGGAGGAGCCAGGGAAAGATTCATAGTAAACACACATGCGTAAAAATAAAAATCCTATTGATTTTACATGTATAAAATTTATAATAAGACAGTGAAGGATGGGTAGATTGTCTCCTCGCTGTCTGTCAAATGCCTCTAAAAAGCAATCCAAATGCAGATCTCTTTTCAGGTGCTCGGCAATCTTGCTACACCTATAAATTTAGCCTGAAGCTAACCCTCAATGACATCCCAACACAACCCTTTCCTGTAGCCCTAAGACTAACCTTCCCTCTAATCCTAACACTAACCATCCCTTTAACACTAACCCTTTATGGAATACTAACACAAACCCTCTTTCCAATCCTAACACTAACCCTTACTGAAATCCTAACACTAACCCTCCTTCCAATCCTAACACTAACCCTTACTTAAATCCTAACACTAACCCTCCTTCCAATCCTAACACTAACCCTTACTGAAATCCTAACACTAACCCTCCCTCCAATCCTAACACTAACCCTTACTGAAATCCTAACACTAACCCTTATGGAAATCCTATCACTAACCCTTATGGAAATCCTATCACTAACCCTCCCTCCAATCCTAACACTAACCCTTACTGAAATCCTAACACTAACCCTTACTGAAATCCTAACACTATCCCTCCCTCTAATCCTAACACTAACCCTTACTGAAATCCTAACACTAACCCTCTTTCCAATCCTAACACTAACCCTTACTGTAATCCTAACACTAATCCTTTTTCCAATCCTAACACTAACCCTTACTGAAATCCTAACACTAACCCTTATTGAAATCCTAACACTAACCCTTACTGAAATGCTAACACTAACTCTCCCTCCAATCCTAACACTAACCCTTACATAAATCCTAACACTAACCCTCCTTCCAATCCTAACACTAACCCTTACGGAAATCCTAACACTAACACTCCCTCCAGTCCTAACACCAACCCTTATGGAAATCCTAACACTAACGCTCCCTCCAGTACTAACACTAACATTTACATAAATCCTAACACTAACCCTCCTTCCAATCTTAACACTAACCCTTACTGAAATCCTATCACTAACCCTCCCTCCGATCCTAACACTAACCCTTACTAAAATCCTAACACTATCCCTCCCTCTAATCCTAACACTAACCCTTACTGAAATCCTAACACTAATCCTTTTTCCAATCCTAACACTAACCCTTACTGAAATCCTAACACTAACCCTTATTGAAATCCTAACACTAACCCTTATTGAAATCCTAACACCAACCCTTACTGAAATGCTAACATTAACCCTCCTTCCAATCCTAACATTAACCCTTACTGAAATCCTAACACTAACCATCCCTCTAATCCTAACACAAGCCCTCCCTCCAATCCTAACACTAACCCTTACTGAAATCCTAACACTAACCCTCTTTCCAATCCTAGCACTAACCCTTACTGTAATCCTAACACTAATCCTTTTTCCAATCCTAACACTAACCCTTACTGAAATCCTAACACTAACCCTTATTGAAATCCTAACACTAACCCTTACTGTCATTCCCAATTACAATCCTAACCTTCCTCCCAATTACAATCGTAAAGTCATTCCCAACCACAATCCTAAAGTTATTCCCAATCACAATCCTAAAGTTATTCCCAATCACAATCCTAAAGTCATTCCCAATCACAATCCTAAAGTTATTCCCAATCACAATCCTAAAGTCATTCCCAATCACAATCCTAACCTTTTTCCTAATCACAATCCTAATGTCATTCCCAATCACGATCCTAACCTTTCTCCCAATCACAATCCTAAA
>BLSH010460694.1:296250-319422 GCA_018402905.1 Glandirana rugosa | reverse complement strand
AAGGCTGGAACATTTTGAAGTGGCCATCGCAGTCACCAGACTTAAATCCGATTGAGAACCTCTGGTGGGACTTAAAGAAAGCAGTTGCAGTGCGCAAGCCTAAGAATGTGACTGAACTGGAGGCTTTTGCCCATGATGAATGGGCGAAGATACCCGTAGATCGCTGCAAGACACTTGTGTCAAGCTATGCTTCACGTTTAAAAGCTGTTATAACTGTAAAAGGATGTTGTACTAAGTACTAAGATTGAATGTCACTTGGGGGTTGAATAAAACTGATAATGATGTGAGCTCAGAAAAGACATTTGTGGTTATTTCATTATAAATGTTATGTTATATTTGTCTGACCTACACGTGCCTCTTTGATTTAATTGTAAGCAGGATGACTGAATGATCATAATCAATGTCAAACCGACCAAAACAATCAATTTCAGTGGGGATTGAATCATTTTGAACACAACTGTATTTCATTGCGTTAGTGCGCGTTCAACGTAATATATTTCTGTGCGTTACTGCATGTTTGATGCAGTATATTGCAGTATATTATAGTGCAGGGATATGCAATTAGCAGACCTCCAGATGTTGCAGGACTACAAGTCCCATGAGGCATAGCAAGACTTTGACAGCCACAAGCATGATACCCAGAGGTATGATGGGACTTGTAGTTTTGCAACAGCTGGAGGTCCGCTAATTGCATACCCCTGTTATAGTGTATCTGTGGACTGTGTTTGTGTAGGGAGTACTCAAATTAAAGTGCACCAAACACCACTCTCCATTGATTAAAGTGCATCCATGTACACATTGCCACATCTTTATTACATTTTGTTAATGAGCATCACCCCCCCATCATGTCTGAGAGGACAACAAGGAGAGGCAGACATTCCCATGGCACTGTAAGGGGGCCAGCCGCGTATGTGCCCACAGGCAAAAGTGGACATGGTCAGTCCTCAGGCAGGGCATAATTTCCTCTGTTTAGTGATGTTGCCCGTGCTATTCAGCCACAGCATGCAGAGGAGGTGGTGGACTGGCTTACTAAACCATCCTCATCCTCCGTCACCCAAGCAGAGACTAATGTGCAGTCCCCTGCAGCTGCCAGAGTGGCTAAACCTGCTTCCTTGTCCATAGCTATTCCTGCCATAGCCCCAGCATCAGCCATGGAGGAATCAGCTGAGTTATTTGAACACAGCGTCAGCCACTTGCTCCTTGATAATGCACAGCCATTACTTGATTCAGATGTTGGTTCTGATGTTGAGGAAGGCATGAGCCTACAGAGAGGGGGGAATACTGGTACACAGATTGGCATTCATGTTCCCCCAGCCGCAGCATATTACCAAGCTGTCTCCAGTGGTAATGAGAATGGAGGAGATGATGATGATGAGGTCACTGACACAACTTGGGTGCAAGATAGAGCATAGGAGGAATGTGAGTTTGAGGCACAACCCCAATGAGGCAGCCATCATGGAAGAGTAGAGAGCAGCCACCCTATTCTATCACATTGTTGAACTGTCTCCTGGCCCACTTCCCACAGCTCAGCTGTCTGGGCCTTTTTTAGTACATGTGCAGCCAATCATAGTGTTGCTATTTGCAAACTTTGTCTCAAGCACATCAAGCGTGGCAAAAACACCAGCTATTTGGGTACCGCATGCTTGACAAGGCATTTAATCTCCCACCACTCAGCCCTTTGGCAAGAGTACCTAAAAGCTACACAAAAGGAGCACAAATCTGTCCATCCTCCTTACTCACCTCAATCTGCCCCTGCTATACCTCATGACCTCTCAGCAACCTCCACTGACAGGGATGATGGTATAGTGCAGGGAGTCACACTCACAGGTCCTTGCAACACATCTGCCTGCAGCACACCACCAGCTGTAGAGTATAGCCGGCAAATTTCTCTGCCCCATCTGCTGCAGCAGAAAAAAAAATACAGTTACTGCCACCCACATGCCCAGTGTCTAAATGCAAGCTTGTCAAAGCTGCTGGTTCTACAACTTCTGCCTTTCCATCTGGTGGATTCTGCCCCCTTCTGTGAATTTGCAGAATGTGCTGTGCCACAATGGCAGGTTCCCAGTTACTATTTCTTTTCATGTAAGGCCATTTCAGCTCTCTACCCTCACGTGGAAGGCAATGTTGTGGCATCGTTGGGCAAGGCAGTCAGCCGCAAAGTCCATGTTACTGCTGACACGTGGTCCAGCAAGTATGGGCAGGGACGATATATTTTGTTCACAGCACACTGGGTAACTCTGCTTGCAACTCAGAAGGATGCAACTCAGTGCTGTAGCTTGTTGTGCCCCCACATCTCCATACAGCTGGTGATGATGCAAGATTTGTCAGCTCTACCCCCTTCTCCTCCTCCTCCATGCCCTCCTCTGCTGAATTGTCCTATGAACCTCAAGTACTCCCTAAGCATTCAAAAGCTATTCAATGAGTCAGGCTAAAAAGTGCCATGCAATGCTTCAGCTGGTGTGTCTAGGGAACAGGAACCACACTGTAGAAGAGATTCTTGCAGCTCTGCAGGGACAGGCCCAGAGGTGGTTCACACCACGCCAGCAGGAGCCAGGAATCATGGTGTGCGATAATGGCACAAACCTCCGCCCTTAGACAGGGAAAGTTGACACATGTGCCATGCCTGGCACATATCCTCAATTTGGCGGTGCAACGTTTTCTAAATAGGTACCCAGGGTTGGAAGATGTGCTAAAGCAAGGCAGAAGAGTCTGTAGCCATTTCAGGCGGTCGTACACAGCCAGTGCTCGGTTGGCTGAAATTCAGTGGAAATTCCACTTGCCCGTAAACCACCTGATTTGTGACATGCCCACCAGGTGGAACTCGACTTTGCCAATGCTGCAGTGGCTGCACATGCAGCACAGGGCCATCAACAAGTACCTGTGTAAGTATGGCACAATGACAGGCTCAGGCCAGAATGGCTTTTTTTCTCCATGCCAATGGCTGCTCAAAAATGGCATGCACTCTACTGTCACCATTTGAGGAGGCCAGAAGGATGGTGGACCATGACAATGCATGCATAAGTGACACAATCCCTGTTGTGTTCCTGCTGGAGCAGACTCTGCGTGGCATTATGGACAGGGCACTCGAGGCAGAGCAGTGGGAGGAAGAGAAGGACTTCCTTTCCCCTCAAGGCCCACTTTATGCAGACACCATTGTTCCTATGCCACAGAAAACACAAGAGGAGAGAGAGGAGGAGGATTCTGGCAGTTCTGGAGCCATTGAAGCAGAGGAAGACATACGTCAAACAGTGAGAGATGCATCCAGCGTGCTTTCTGAACGGGCATTCAGTGCTGCTGGAGTCCAGACTCTGTGGACCGCCTGACTTTTATCAAAATGAATCAGTCCTGGATTACCAGCAGCTATGAAGCCCCTGATGCCGATGTCGCAGATTAAGTGTTTTTGGCATGTGGAATCTCTACAGGACTTCTAGGTTGCTTAGCGTTGTGGGTGTTGATTTCATCTGGAAGAATGTTTTTGGTGTAGGTTTCATGGGCACAATTAGCACCCAAAGACCAATTTTTCATCACCTGTTTGACAGGTGCATATCATTTCATTTTTTTACAGCAAGGCCAGTTCTTGCTTTCATCAAGAGCACCTCAATAGGGTTACGGACCGTAACTTACGGTGTGCCACCGACACCCAAAGACCAATTTTTCAGCAACCACTTCTATCCAAAGTCTGTGGAAGAGACACCATAATTTAAATAATCTCTAATCTTGTTCCCAGTGCACTACATTGTGGCTTCATCATACAGACTGGCTCCCCAAGCCGTTGCTTTCAAAATAAATAAAGCTTGCAGGGAAAATGTCATTTTTTTGGCTTTATAAATGTAATTATGGCTGCAGCAGCTTCTATACACAGTACAGATGTGCCACTTTACAGGTAGACTAAGGGGATCCCCCAGGCACTATATTGAAAGGAATTTTTCATTTTTATGCTTTCACTTTAAGCATTAATAAATCACTGTTCATTTAAAAATGATGTTTTTTTACAAACTTTTTTCATTGATACATGTCCCCCAAGGCAGTACCTGGACCCCCATAACCATTGTATGCCCAATTACATGCATATAAGCCTTCAAAATGGGCACTTTTGATTTCTTACATTCGGGTCCCATAGACTTCAATGGGGTTCGTTATTCGGTTCCGAACTTTCGCAGTGTTCGAAAGTACTGGTGTGAACCGAACAGGGGGTCGTTCGGCCCATCCCTAGTTATACATAAGCTATCTACTAATCAGCTTATGTCGATTTTGCCTGCAAATAGTTGATAAGTAGATTGGGGGGCCCAAGGAAGTTTTTGCCCAGGGTCCAGTCAATATTAAATACGGCCCTGTCACTGTCCCCATACATGGATCAAAATTTGGCTGGTTCCTGCTGAACCAGCCAAATTTTGGTCCATATATGGCTGGTATAGAGTGGTATTAAAGGCTTTTAAAAAAAAAAATAACAAACATGTTATTCTTACCTGCTCTGTGCCATGGTTTTGTACAGAGCAACCCTGATCCTCCTCTTCTCGGGTCCCCCGCTGGCCCTCCTAACCCCTCCGTCCTGCCAAGTGCCTCCACAGCAAGCAGCTTGCTATGGGGGCACCCAAGGGTATCCATTCACGCACAGAGCAGTGGCTTGGCCACACCGCCTCTCTCTCCTCATTGGCTCACTGGCTGTGATTGACATCAGGGCAAGGCACCCATGCACATTGCTGGATTGCGATGAATCTCAGGTAAGTATTGCTGCACACAAGGTTTTTTACCTCCATGCATAGAATGCATGAAGGTATAAAACCTTGTGCCTTTAGAACCACTTTAAGACTATGCCTGCTTCCTGTAATGTACAATCAAGAAACATTTGTTTATACTTCCTGGATCTTTCCTGTGTTTAAATAAAACACATGCATGAGGCCCTAATGTATGAGGGCTAAGCTGTTCAGAAGCCAACTGCAACCGCACTACAGCGTTTCTATGGTGACCTGTGGATGAATTGCTCCACAGTACATGCTGCTTCAGAGGTCAGTACAGCTTGGTGAGAATACATAAACACTTCAGACTGACCACAGACCTGGTCAGCATTATTGAACCACACATGCCCCTGCAATTCACAGGTAGGTTCCTGCACTACAGAGCACAGCCCCACTTATCAAACTCTCAGAGATATCTCTCAATCTATGAGCGGACCTTCAGATGAGTAGTACACACATTCTCAGAGACTGCTGTAGGCCCCATTGTCAGAGTCAGCCAAAACTATGATATTAGCACCAATAGCATTAAGCTTCATCTCAAACATAACATGAAATGTGAGTTCAGCTGATTTCACAGAGCTGATTTCCAGAAGTGTTTTGTCTTCTGGGTGAAGATGCTGTCAGCGGCAACTGCAGGAGAATCACTGGAGGGAAATCTTCTGTGTGACAGCCTCTCATAATGTATAATGAATGCCTGGGGAACATCTTTATGGTGGCATTCAGATGTGATTTTTACGGGCATAATCTCAGCGGACAAACCGCCAAAGTGACATCACTGTTAGAGAAACAAGAAACTTTCCAGCTCCGTGCCTAATGCTGAATGCAACCATGATCTTATCTGCTACATTGCTTGCAGCAGGATGGCCATTACCCTATGAGAGGTGATGCACATAAGAGCAAGGGAGTGATCTTCACCCACTGAGGAAGTACAAGTCAGAACATAATTTTTTAGCTTACTATGGCACAAATACCACTCAAACTTTGGGGTACATGCACAAAAATCAGTTGGTGCTGAGGGGATACTGTATGTGATACAAGCAAAGTAGAAGAACAAAAAAAATAGATGGCAGTGGAAATAGGGGCACAAAAAAACTCTCCCTGTCAGAGGAAATAGGGGCACAAAAAAAAACACTAGATGCCAGCAGAAATAAAGGCACAAAAATCCTAGATGCCAATGGAATTATGGGCACAAAACCCACTAGATGCCAAGAGAAAAATGGGCACAAAACCCCTAGAAGCCAGGGGAAATATGGGCACAAAAAGCACTGTATGCCAGGGGAAATATGGGCACAAAAAACCTTAGATGCCAGGGGAAATATGGGTGCAAAATCCACTAGAAGCCAGGGGAAATATGGACACAAAAACCACTAGCTGGCAAAAGAAATACAGGCACAAAAACCCTGGATTCCAGGGGAAAACACTAACTGCCGTAAGAAATATAGGCACAAAAAACACTAAATATCAAAAGAAATACAAGCACAAAAGTCCATATACCAGGGGAAATATGGTCACAAAAACACTAGATGCCAGGGTAAACATGGGTGCTAAAACCACTAGGTGTCAAAAGAAATACAGACACAAAAATCATAGATTCCAGGGAAAATATGATTACGAAAATCCTAGATGCCAGGGGAAATATGGGCACAAAAACCACTAGATGCCACGGGAAAAATGGGCACAATAACCTTAGATGCAAGGGAAAATATGGGTGCAAAACCCACTAGAAGCCAGAGGAAATATAGGCACAGAATCTTTAGATGCCCGAAGAAATACAGGCACAAAAACCCTGGATGCCTGGGGAAATATGGGCACATAAACCTTAGATGCCAAGGGAAATATGTACGCAAGAGCCTTAGATGCTAGGGGAAATATGGATGCAAGACCCGCTAGAAGCCAGGGCACAAAAACCTTAGGTACCAGGGGAGATATAGGCACAAAAACCCTAAATGCTAGGGTAAACATGGGTGCTAAAACCACTAGATGTCAAAAGAAATATAGACACAACAATCCTAGATGCCAGGGGAAATATCATCACAGAAACCCTAGATGTCAGGTGAAAAATAGGCGCAAAACCAACAAAAATTCTAGATGCCAGAGGAAACCATGGGCACAAAAAAACAATAGATGCCAGGGAGTTTGCTGCTACAAAAAAAATGATACTTGGTAATCTTCTTAATACATAAATTTCAGAGTCACAACCTACATGCCTGAAGAAAACGTCGACATGACTTTCAGCAACCTAAATGGTTTCAAGTGGTACCATGGACAAGTTGGGGACATCTGGTTAAATACAACCATATTTCTTGTCATATATTGCTCAACTTAATTTTTAGACATTCATCATCATAACCATTGCCTAATTGTGCCCACAACAACATATTATTATGAGCACTAAGACCTCCACCTTTGCTTCACTGTAGATCTATCTTGATGATAAGTTTTCTAGTTTGCTCATACAACTCCCGTTGTACGACCGTCGTAAGTCGGCTGTTCTAATCGCGCATACTAACGATCGATTTCATATACAACGGTCGTTCGTACGACCTGTTGTATACGATCGTCGACTCGTGTGTACGAGGCTTTAGATAAAGGGATTAAGGTGTCCAAGGGAAGGTAGGCTCAACAGCAAGGATAATGGTTGGTTGTGGGTAATGTTGATGGAAATAAAGGAACGTGGAGGGAGGTGGGAATTGGGAAATTTATTTTATACACCTACAGTGAATTATGCGATCACACATGCACAGTTCATGCTAATTATAAACTGATTCTTGACACATTTTTTGGTTTGCGGCATTCAGTATACAAATGGGAGGTCACACATCTGATTTCCCTGGTCATACGTGAGCATCTCATGTGTTGCTGTACTTCTGAAGTGAACCTGTGAGTTTTCCCAACATTGGTAGCTAAAGTTAAAAACAAAGCGATGGCACCAAAATATGTCAGTACCTTTATGATGGCACCCATTGAGCACTCTGATCCTGAGCGCATGCTAAGGTTTTGACTTCTTCCTTGCCACTGGAGCTATGGATCACCCTTGGAAATCCACTGTTATTACCTGTTGAAGCAATCTCATTGATTATGGGGCAGGCAAGGGTGTGTAGTTAAAGTAAAACACAAACTTCCAAAGAAACCTTGACTGATAGCTTCCACATGTTGCAAAACATACATAGAGTAATTATGATGTAAGCTTTCAGAAGATGTTTCCATTGGTTCCACGCTATTTGTTATCAGGGCAGAGTACTGAGAAACAGGGGCGTATCGATAGGGGTTGCAGGGGTTGCAATTGCAAGAGGGCCCCATGGTCCAGGGGACCCATGTGCCTCCCTTGTAGACCTGAATAGGAGGGATGGCGGGGGCAGCATTTAGAGGACCCAATCTCCTCCAGTTTGCTTGTCTTCTGCTGTTCCCAGGGACCCTGTGTGCTTCCCTGGTCCCCGCCACAGAGTTGCTGTCTGCCCCCCTCCTCTCCCCTGCCAGCTGCTGTAGAAGATGTGTCATGATGGAGAGATGGGAATGGGTCGGTAAATTTGTCATTTACAGGCTCCTTCCTTTTAAGAATGAACAGAGCCAGTAATTGGTACCAATTGGCTCATTCATAACTGAAGCATAGTAAACTGTTTTTACTATACTTCCGTTTCTGAATGAATGGGAGTCTCGGTGCACAGCTATTCCTGTCCATTCATTCTGTGCAGCTGAAAAAGAAATAAAATGAAATGGTAAAAAAATAATAGAATTAAAATAAAAATTAAAGACTAATGACACCAGTGAGGGAACTATCAGGATTGCAAAGGTTGCAATTGTGACCGGGCCCTGGCATTTCACCACCATGGGAAGGCCCGAAGATGGCAGAAAGGGTCCCGCTGCGGTACCGTAATAAAGAGACCCGCGATGGGAGTAAAGGGCCCTAGAATCAGTGGGAAAGGAGAAGGGCCCTGGCCAGGGATCAAGGGGCCATTCCCAATTTCTTGCAACGGGACCCTGAAGGTTCTAGTTATGCCTCTGCTGAGAAACAGTGGCGTCCACTCATGCAGAGCACAGGTGTGCACCCCCCAATTCATGCGCCCGGCCCCTATTCTACATGCAGGGCACCGGATGCATGGATTCCAATAGTTTTTTTTTTTTTTAAAGCACGTGATTAGAGCCTGAGTCTCTAATTGGCTTCAAAAAGGGTGGGCTTGGGGCACACCCAGTTGTGTGACATTACCAAAATAACATTTGCTAATGTCTTCCTGTTTCGCCACCTGGGCAATCAAGAAGCGTGTCCTGAAACCCTATTGGCCAGGAGTCCTAAGACCCGGTTGGCTGTGAGTCCTAAGTCCTGATTGGCTGGGAGGAGAAGCAACCGCTGGGACTCGGGAGGAGACGTGGGGGAGGGAAGGGGAGCTGCCGAAGCCGCGACCTGGATGGGGTAAGTGCGGGGCTGGCTTGGAGCCTGGTGGGCGACGGGCGAGCGTTGTGGTAGTTGAGCGACCGGGGGGTGGTGATCGAACGAGCGAGCAAATAAGTGCTGGGGTAGGGGGTGGTTGTTTGGCTGGCTGGCTGGGGGGAATGTGGCTGCCCCTCCCCCCCAAGAAAAATTGAGCACCAGCCGCACGGCTGAGAAATCTGATTTGTGCAGGGAAATGCTGATTCTTTCCACCTGCACTTCTACTGCAAATCATAAATTCATGGAGAAAGACTAAAGAGTAGAGATCATCAAATGGCCATAGAGATTGTACAGCATCAGTTCAGAAAATCTTCATGTGTATTGGTGTGTATCTGAAGCTAACACTTTTTTTTATTTTTTGGAAATAGTTAAAGTGCCTGTAAACCCTTACATATACCCAGTGAAGGGACTATTCTCAGGTAATACAAATCCTCCAATATAAGTTGTGCCTGTTTATCTGCAGTCTTCTATATCCTACATCTATATCCTACATCTCTTTAAAGTGCTGAATTTATAAGCTTGTCTGAGATTTCAGAAAAAAGGGGGAGGGTAGCTGAAGTTACACTCTGCAGAGGCCAGTGAAGAGAGTTCTGAGAGCTGATTGGAGGGAAGGGACACACCCCTCCACACAGCACACAGGAA
Source organism: Glandirana rugosa (assembly GCA_018402905.1). NCBI lineage: Eukaryota > Metazoa > Chordata > Amphibia > Anura > Ranidae > Glandirana > Glandirana rugosa. The sequence continues at coordinate 309,618 of BLSH010460694.1, read as the reverse complement.
CAGAGCTGAGGCTGTCAATCTGCTGGAGGTCCCTCCCCTGTCATTGATTTTCATGTTGATAGCTGAAGAACAAAGCTGCAGACAGAAATGACACTTAAGCCGATCCATTTTTCGGACAACAGAACGTCTGTTTTTTTTGGATGCTTGTCTCATCTTGAAAGTGAGGAGCGTACTAACCATACGAAAATTTTCGTACGACCGAACATAACGTTAGAAGTGACGTAATGTTTTGAATATTTTTGCATCTTTTTTTACTTTCTGAGCATGCGTAGTCTCGGACGAAAACTGTACTAACGGAACGAAAATCGGACGTTGCGTTGTCGTACGACAAAAATTTACTAGCCTGCACATCCAGCGTTTGTCTGATGAAAAATCAAAAGCGGCTGTCGAAAGAAGCATACTAACGTTAAGAGTTTCGGACGACAAGCCATCTAACGAAAATTCCCGTCTGAAATCCTCATGGTGTGTGTGGGCCTTTAGGGCTGATTCACACCACAAAAACACACTCCAGATCCGTTCCAGATGCGTTTCTGCATGCGCGATTTTTAACACATTTTTGACGTGTGCTGATGCGTTTTTGATGCGTTTCCGGATGCATTCTAGGTGCATTTTTTCTTCTTTTTTCCTGTTTTTTTTTTTCACTGTCCTGCAGTCCAAATGTTTTTTATGTGTTTTACCGCATTCCAGTACAGTCCAGTGCAGGAAAAATGCAGCATGTTCTACTTTTTTTTTCTGGAACTAGAACACCCCGGAACTGACCGCACTGGTGTGAACTATGCCATTGGAATTCATATAGCCTATTTGCATGTGTTTTTGATGCAGAAAAAAACGCACTGGACTGCATGTGGTGTGAACTGGCCCTTAGCGTTTTTAATTGAGACAAGAACACACTATAGAGGGATATGCTTCCTTCATATTTCATGTCTGAGGTTTACAACCACTTTAGGAAACTTCTCAGTTCTTTTATGTCTGTGTCCCGTCGGGGAGATTTTCCTCCACTTCCTGTTCCCCAGATGTAGCGGGGAGTAAGAAGACATCTCTCCAAAGCTAAGGGGAGTAGCTCTTTCATATTCTATTCAAAACTATAAAAAATGTTGTCATTAGATCCACTTTGGCAAACATGACACCGAGTCAGCTTTGGATATAGCGAGGAAGGGTTAGAACAGTCACCTGGACAGGAAATGAGAAACAAAATCATCCAAGCATGGACACAGAAAAAACTGACAGAGGTTCTAAGCCTTCCCCACACTATTCAAAAAATTGCTTTAGTGGGAACTGGTCTTAACCCTTTTGCTGCCACCGACGTAACTATAGTAGACGGGAGTTTGTACTTTTTTTTCTGCAGGTTGCTGCCATTCTAGTAGAAGTGATTGGGACGGCTGTTAATGATTGGGCCACATATATTAGGTATCGCCATGCACACAGTGAAATGAGGAAAGCAATAATTTATTTTGGATAGAAAGTCAGTTTTTTTTTTTTGCATCTGTGTCCCATTGGGGAGATTTCCCTGCACTTCCTGTCCCATAGACAAATGTGAGGGAATCCCTGGTTGTCACCAGAACTAGTGTCCCCATTAGAAGACTTTCCCTCTATTCCTGTTCTGGTAACAACCCAAAATATGTAATTCTCTTTCGCTTTTGGTGATAATGCTAACCACTTAAGGATCCCCCACCAGGCCATTTTTTGTGATACGGCACTGCGTCAATTTAACTGACAATTGCGCGGTCGTGCGGCGTTGTACCCAAACAAAATTGATGTCCGTTTGCCCCCACAAATAGAGCTTTCTTTTGGTGGTATTTGATCACCTCTGCAGTTTTACATTTTGCGCTGTAAACAAAAAATCACAATTTTGAAAAAAAAACAATATTTTTTACTTTTTGCTACAATACATATCCAAAAAAAAAAATATAAAAAAACTAATTTATTCACCAGTTTAGGCCGATATATATTATTCTACATATTTTTGGTAAAAAAAAATCGCAATAGGCTTATATTGATCGGTTTGCGCAAAAGCTATCACATCTACAAACTATGGGATAGATTTAGGGACTTTTATTTATTTATTTACAGGTAATGGCGGCAATCTGACTTTTAGCAGGACTGCGACATTGCGGCTGACAAATCTGACCCCAAATTACACTTTTTGGGGACCAGTGACATTATTACATTGATCAGTGCTATCAAAATGCACTGAACAATGTAAAAATGACACTGGCAGGGAAGGGGTTAGCACTAGGGGGCGATCAAGGGGTAACTGTAGGGGGGATGGGCTGCCAGGGACATGACAGAGATCGCTGTTCCCGATCACTGGGAGCAGAAGATCTCTCTGCCATCTCCCCTGTCAGAACAGGGATCCACCTTGTTTACATAGGGAGAGCCCCGTTCTGCCTCTGTACGTGACGATCGTGGGTCGCCTGCAGACATCAAATCCGCCAGACCCGCACCCGCTATACCACATGCACGATCCGATATACAATGACGCGCTATTCAACCACCTTGCCGCAGTATAACTGTGGCGGATGGTCGGGAAGTGGTTAAACAGGGTTAATACAGAGGGGTAATCTCCCTAATGGACACACAGACATCAATAAAAACCTGACAGGTGTTCTAATCCCTCTCCACTCTATCTGAAACTAAAAAAAAATGTATTTAGTTGTACTTGAACCTATTTCCTGCCTGAACCATTAGCAATTACACAGAACCCTAAAATAACGTTAAAGGCTAAGCTCACTTTTTTTTCTAAATTCCAGCTCCCTATGTACCAATATAGCATTAAAGAGGAACTGCAATCTGCTCACATAATTTGTCATAAAAACATGTTTGCCATTCTGAAGCTTCCCTCCAACCACTTTGCATATTATTTTATATATACTGTGATTCTGTACTTGCCAAATATGCTTCAGAAATCTCCCTCCACTAAGTCTGGCTGCATATCCATTTTAGCTGTGGGCAGCCAAAGCTGCTGCCTGTTCACTTCCTGGATTTACACAGACACACAGAGGCACACCTCCAACCCTGCAGCTCTCATTGGCCCTTTTATGACTCACCCCCCCTCCCTTCCTGACAAACTCTCACGAGATTGAGAGAGAGAGCTGTGCATGATGTCATAAGCCTAGGTTAATGACCAGACGAGAAACAGGAAGTGGGCTGTATAAGATATTTACTGGCAGAAAAAAAATGTTTTACTATCCAAAGTTAAAACAACAAGGGCAGAAGATTTAATAGATGGAACATTGAAAAATGACTTAAGGTCCGCTTATGTTCCTCGTTTTCAGAAATTAAAAAAAAAACGTTTTATTTATCCTACACAACTCTTACCTCAGTGTCCAGAATGTTGTATAGAAAAAAAAACAGTTTTTTATACAACATGCAAAAATTATTTCCTGGATGGACCATAGGACATGAAAACTGTTAAGACACAGGGAGGAGTTCACCAGCTGACCTCATTAACCCCTTCTGTAGATGTACTGTGGCAGGTCGGCTCTATTGTGTGAAACAATGTACTTGTACATAATTTTGTGCAATAGACACTGGGGGTGCGTGCTGATTGGACAGAGGGGGAGCCAATCAGCGGGTCTGGCAATCTCTGTCTTCACCCAGTCAGACCAACCCCCACACAGTTAGCAAGCACCCCCTAGGAACACGCTTAACACTTTGATCGCCGCTGATGTTAACCACTTCCCAGCCAGTGTCATTAGTACACTTAACAGTGCATATTTTTAGCACCAATCACTGTAAGAATGTCACTGGTTCCCAAAAAAGAGTCAAAAGTGTCAGTAAGGTGACCGAATTGTCCGCAGCAATGTCGTAGCCCAGCTAAAAATCACTGATCGCCGCCATTAAAATAAATAAAAATGCCATAAAAATATCCCATAGTTTGTAGACGCGATAACTTTTGTGCAAACCAATCAATATACGCTTATTGGGATTCTTTACCAAAATACCAAAAATATCTAGCAGAATACATATTGGCCTAAATTGATGAAGTAATTGTTTTTTTTTTACATTTTTTATTGAAAATGTTTTATAGAAGAATTGTCAAAATTGTCGCTCTTTTTTGTTTACAGTGCAAAAAATAAAAACAGCAGAGATGACCTAATACCACCAAAAGAAAGCTCTATTTGTGGGGAAAAAAGGACATACATTTTATTTGGGTACAACGTCACACAACCGTGCATTTGTCAGTTAAAATAATGCAGTGCCGTATCCCAAAAAATGGCCTGGTCATTAACCACTTCAGCCCCGGAAGGATTTCACACTTTAGGACCAGAGCACTTTTTGCGATTCGGCACTGCGTCGCTTTAACTGACAATTGCACGGTCGTGCGGCGTTGAATTGGTGGTGCTTGATCACCTCTGCGTCATTGCTGATTGTCGCTATAAACAAAAGAAGAGCGACAATTTTGCAAAAAAACCCAAATTTCTTACTTTTTGCTAAAATACAAATCCAAAAAAAATATAAAAAAACAACGGTTTTCAACGGTTTTGGACGATTTTATATTCTTCCTCATATTTGTGATAAAAAAAAATTGCAATTGGCGTTTATTGATTGGTTTGCGCAAAAGTTGCTGCATTTATGGATGATGAGAATTCATTTTTGGGGTTTTTATTTTTTATTTTTTTTTTACTAGTAATGGCGGCGATCTGCGATTTTTAGTGGTATTGCGATATTGGGGCGGACATGTCGGACCATTTTGACACTTTTTTGAGACCATTGGCATTTATACAGCGATCAGTGCTATAAAAATGCACTGATTACTGTGTAAATACCATTGGTAGTGAAGGGGTTAACCTGCAGGGGGCGCTCTAAGGGTTAACTGTGTTCCCTTGGCGTGTTCTACCTGTATGTGGGCTGCCCTAGCAGGGGAAGGGGAGTGATCACAGCTTCCATATACAGGAAGGCTGTGATCACCGCCCTTCCCCATCTCACAGAACGGAGATCCTTGTTTACATGCACGGACCTCCGTTCTTTCACTCCGGGGGGGGGGGGGCATCGCGGATAGCCGGCGGAGATCGAGTCCACTGCACCCGCTCCCTGGACCCCCTTGGTCCACCATCTCGCAGCTGCCGTCTCGAACCACCTTGTCGCCGTCAACCTGCGGTTGGCGTCCGGCAAGTGGTTAAGGGGCTGAAACCTTACGGGGCTGAAGTGGTAACACACAACCTGCATCTGCCGTCCTACTCCAGAACTTATTTTTAGAGTGGAGTGTGGTGTGTTTTTTACTGTACTTTTTGGTGCGTTTGCAGCGTGTTCCTGAAACGCACAACATGCATCTTCTGTGCAGTTTGACTTGCATTAAAAAAACACACAGATTTGAATGGAGCCTCATTGTTCTTGTGTAAACAAACCAATTTCATATTCAGGCCCCATGCACACCTAGCGTCGTGGCAGTGCACATTTTTTGGCCATGTGGGTTATGCTACACGTGGCAAAGTAGCTCATGGGATATTCTTGCGTGTTGCAGTTTGCACGTTTTTTTATTGGGAATTTTGATGCGTATCAATGCTGCGGCCATCTAGGTGAGTATGTAAATATACTACCTTTAAGCAGGAAGGGGTTGGACCAGTGGGAGTTGTTAGTTCTAGGAGATTGGGCAGAGAAAGACCATACATGGAGAGCTGTAACGCCAAACGTTTGTGGAGTACCCTGGTGGGACCCTGAAACGGGACTGTTACTTTGAGGTCATGTTCTTGTGATTCATATTGACAATACTGTCCTCCTGAGCCTTATTCACCCCTTCATTAAAGGTTTCAACCATGTCTCTCCTTTCCCTTTTTTCCTCTAGACTGTGAAACATACATATTAAGTTGCTGAAGTCACTTCGGATATGTGCTGTACCTCAGAACTTTCACTCTTTTTGTTCCCCGTCTTATCAAAATCTTTTTGTCGGTGAGGTCTCCAGAACTGGACCCAGTATTTTAAATGAGGGCTAACTAAAGATCTACTGCATAGAGGAATCAGAACTTCCTTCCTCCTGCTGGTGATCCCTCTACTGATAACTAAAGATCTATATAGGGGAATCAGGACCTCCTTCCTCCTGCTGGTGATCCCTCTAATGATAACTAAAGATCTACTGCATAGAGGAATCAGGACCTCCTTCCTCATGCTGATGATCCCTCTAGTGATAACTAAAGATCTATATAGGTGAATCAGGATTTCCTTCCTTCTGATGATGATCCCTCTAGTGATAACTAAAGATCTATATAGGGGAATCAGGACCTCCTTCCTTCTGATGATGATCCCTCTAGAGATAACTAAAGATCTATATAGGGGAATCAGGATCTCCTTCCTTCTGCTGATGATCCCTCTAGTGATAACTAAAGATCTATATAGAGGAATCAGGACCTCCTTCCTCCTGCTGGTGATCCCTCTAGTGATAACTAAAGATCTATATAGAGGAATCAGGACCTCCTTCCTCCTGCTGATAATCCCTCTAGTGATAACTAAAGATCTATATAGGGGAATCAGGACCTCCTTCCCTCTGCTGGGTATCCCTCTAGTGATAACTAAAGATCTATATAGAGGAATCAGGACCTCCTTCCTCCTGCTGATAATCCCTCTAGTGATAACTAAAGATCTATATAGGGGAATCAGGACCTCCTTCCCTCTGCTGGGTATCCCTCTAGTGATAACTAAAGATCTATATAGGGGAATCAGGACCTCCTTCCTCCTGCTGATGATCCCTCTAGTGATAACTAAAGATCTATATAGGGGAATCAGAACCTCCTGCTGGTGATCCCTCTAGTGATAACTAAAGATCTATATAGGGGAATCAGGACCTCCTTCCTCCTGCTGGTGATCCCTCTAGTGATAACTAAAGATCTATATAGGAGAATCAGGGCCTTCTTCCTCCTGCTGGTGATCCCTCTAGTGATAACTAAAGATCTATATAGGGGAATCAGGACCTTCTTCCTCTTGCTGATGATCCCTCTAGTGATAACTAAAGATCTATATAGGTGAATCAGGACCTTCTTCCTCTTGCTGATGATCCCTCTAGTGATAACTAAAGATCTATATAGGGGGATCAGAACCTCCTTCCTCCTGCTGGCGATTCCCTCTAGTGATAACTAAAGATCTATATGGGGGAATCAGGACCTCCTTCCTCCTGCTGGTGATCCCTCTAGTGATAACTAAAGATCTATACAGGGGAATCAGGACCTCTTTCCTCCTGCTGATGATCCCTCTAGTGATAAGTAAAAATCTATATAGGGGAATCAGAACTTCCTTCCTCCTGCTGGTGATCCCTCTAGTGATGCACCCTAGAATTCTATTCGCTTCTCCCACTGCCTGGCCACACCGATTGCTCATTTTGCAATCATCTCAAATAAGTACCCTCAAATCTTTTTCCTCTGTAGTGCTGGCCAACACTGTACCTCCAATATTGTATTCTGTCAAATGATACCTTTTCCCTAGGTGCATTATTTTACATTTAAAAATGCTGAACTGCAGTTTTCACTTCTTTGACCAATCTTCCGGTATTTACTGGGAGTTCGGAGTGAGAGTAAAATCCTACAGTGTCTGGTTGAGGGAGAATCACTAGTAGAAAGGAAGAAGAAGCAGCCAGTTTGTGAGACAAGGAGGTGGTGGCTAGTGATGGAGGTTCTTTTGGTACAACTTGATCAATGACAGTATGGTGTACCCGTCTCAGCAGCAGGGACCCTACGTTACGACCCAGAGACCGGACCTGGACCATGAGTATGCAAGGCCTCACAAAGTATAAAGCAGCTTCCCTCCGTGCCTTTGGGTTGAAGAGTAAGTGTAAAATGTGTAAAGAATTGGTGGGGGAGAACCAGGGTTCAACGTTATTTCCCTCAAAATGACTTTGTAGTCAGTGCCAAGACAGGTGTCACTGGCAGGTGAGAAGACATTATCCTTCTGGTGTGGGACCTGGAGTACTGCTTTGGTCTCCGGACATGAAGGGAGCTAACGCACAAATAAGAGAGCAATCCCATTATGCTAACACTTGATGAAAGCAATAATATAAAGTTTATGGTATGTCCACCAACATGCAAATTAAAGGAATACCTATGTGAGCTGTGCCAGCTTCTGATAGTAAGCTTAGGCCCTGTGCGGAAACCCTCAACAACCAATCAGAAATTCTGATTGGCTGCCTTTTAATATATAAACCTGCACAGCCTGTGACGCCCTCAGATGCAGTGACTTTACCGAGCATAACACATAATTCAGCTTCACCCCTTCTAAATATTGCACCATCTTTCTTTCTGCACAACCCCCAACTCCTCCTTCCCCCACATAACAATGAGCCAATTCAGACTGGCATGGAATACCATGGCAACCTTCACATTGCTGTGCCAGGGTATGCCAACAGAGAGGGCATTGTTAGTGCACAGCACCGTTCTGAGTGTGGCTGGGGATTCTCTGTATACAAAGTGGAGGAGGCTGGAGAGATCCATCTGAAGATCCCCTGTCTGCCTCTACAGAGTCTCCTCAATACAACAACACCGATCAGCACAATGACAGGCTGCTATGTACATGAAAGAAGGCCCTATGGTGACCCATCCATAGAACACAGCACCAGACTTATTACTATAGTATACTGAGGTCTGATCATTAACAGGGATTGATCATTGGCATAATATGGATTTACAACGTGATCATTATCAATATACGGTTAAAAGGTGCGGAGTGATCATTATCGGTGTATATATACTCGGTATCATTATACGGTGCGGTGTGATCATTATCGGTGTATATATACTCGGTATCATTATACGGAGCGGTGTGATCATTAACGGTGTATATATACTCGGTATCATTATACGGTGCGGTGTGATCATTATCGGTGTATATATACTCGGTATCATTATACGGTGCTGTGCATTATCGGTGTATATATACTCAGTATCATTATACGGTGCGGTGTGATCATTATCGGTGTATATATACTTGGTATCATTATACAGAGCGGTGTGATCATTATCGGTGTATATATACTTGGTATCATTATACGGTGCTGTGCATTATCGGTGTATATATACTTGGTATCATTATACAGTGCGGTGTGATCATTATCGGTGTATATATACTTGGTATCATTATACGGTGCGGTGTGATCATTATCGGTGTATATATACTCAGTATCATTATACTGTGCAGTGTGATCATTATCGGTGTATATATATTCGGTATCATTATACGGTGCGGTGTGATCATTATCGGTGTATATATACTCGGTAATATTATACGGAGCGGTGTGATCATTATCGGTGTATATATACTCGGTATCATTATACGGTGCGGTGTGATCATTATCGGTGTATATTTACTCGGTATCATTATACGGTGTGGTGTGATCATTATTGGTGTATATATACTCCGTATCATTATACAGAGCGGTGTGATCATTATCGGTGTATATATACTCGGTATCATTATACGGAGCGGTGTGATCATTATCGGTGTATATATACTCCGTATCATTATACGGTGAGGTGTGATTATTATCGGTGTATATATACTTGGTATCATTATACGGAGCGGTGTGATCATTATCGGTGTATATATACTCCGTATCATTATACTGAGCGGTGTGATCATTATCGGTGTATATATACTCTGTATCATTATACAGTGCGGTGTGATCATTATCGGTGTATATATATTCGGTATCATTATACGGTGCGGTGTGATCATTATCGGTGTATATATACTCGGTAATATTATACGGAGCGGTGTGATCATTATCGGTGTATATATACTCTGTATCATTATACGGTGCGGTGTGATCATTATCGGTGTATATATACTCGGTATCATTATACGGTGCGGTGTGATTATTATCGGTGTATATATACTCGGTATCATTATACGGTGCGGTGTGATTATTATCGGTGTATATATACTCGGTATCATTATACGGTGCTGTGTGGTCATAAACGGTGTATATATACTCGGTATCATTATACGGTGCAGTGTGATCATTATCGGTGTATATATACTCGGTATCATTATACAGTGCGGTGTGATCATTATCGGTGTATATATACTCAGTATCATTATATGGTGCGGTGTGATCATTATTGGTGTATATATACTCAGTATCATTATACGGTGCGGTGTGATCATTATTGGTGTATATATACTCGGTATCATTATACTGAGCGGTGTGATCATTATCGGTGTATATATACTCAGTATCATTATATGGTGCGGTGTGATCATTATCGGTGTATATATACTCGGTATCATTATACTGAGCGGTGTGATCATTATCGGTGTATATATACTCAGTATCATTATATGGTGCGGTGTGATCATTATCGGTGTATATATACTCAGTATCATTATACGGTGCGGTGTGATCATTATCGGTGTATATATACTCAGTATCATTATATGGTGCGGTGTGATCATTATCGGTGTATATATACTCTGTATCATTATACGGAGCGGTGTGATCATTATCGGTGTATATATACTCGGTATCATTATACGGTGAGGTGTGATCATTATCGGTGTATATATACTCAGTATCATTATACGGTGCGGTGTGATCATTATCGGTGTATATATACTCGGTATCATTATACTGAGCGGTGTGATCATTATCGGTGTATATATACTCGGTATCATTATACAGTGCGTTGTGATCATTATCGGTGTATATATACTCGGTATCATTATACGGTGCGGTGTGATCATTATCGGTGTATATATACTCAGTATCATTATACGGTGCGGTGTGATCATTATCGGTGTATATATACTCGGTATCATTATACTGAGCGGTGTGATCATTATTGGTGTATATATACTCGGTATCATTATACGGTGCGGTGTGATCATTATCGGTGTATATATACTCGGTATCATTATACAGTGCGGTGTGATCATTATCGGTGTATATATACTCGGTATCATTATACAGTGCGGTGTGATCATTATCGGTGTATATATACTCGGTGTCATTATACAGTGCGGTGTGAACATTATCTGTGTATATATATTCGGTATCATTATACGGAGCGGTGTGATCATTATCGGTTTATATGTAGCCAGGGGTTCAAAAGTGCTCCTTTAACATAGAGACATTATTGCCTATGAATGCTATGACGTTTTCCCCTACTGCTGAGGTTGTCAAATGCAATGGTCATGTGAGTAATGCTGCCTTCTGGGACCTGTAGTGTCACAGAGGAAACTTGTCATCGGACCCTGCAGAGGAAGGACTCTATTTCCCAGTGTGCAATGCTGTAAGTAAAGGCTCTTGGGAGGAACAATGCTTTGTGGGAGAAACTATTTAAGTGAGGGGAGGAGTTGGCTCCAGACTCTTGGGACAGCGTGATCGATCAGGGGAGACCTGTGTGCCTTGTCAGCCGGATTGCGGCCTGTGGCCTAAAACTAGTGATCCAGCCAGCTGAATTTGTGCAGTGACCCAGCGCGCTGCGGTGATACTGAGTTCCAGTGAGTGATCTTCAGGACCAGCATATCAACATCTGAATCTGTTCCAGGGTCAGCGGCAGCAACAGCACCAACAGCAATCAATCGGGAGAGCTATAGGGACTACAGTGGAAGTCGTTTTCCACAAAGAGCCAGCGGATTTCATCAATTCCAGCGCTTTCAGCCTCTTCTGAGCAGCCGGATCGCTTTTGTGTTCCTCCATCAGGGTGGTGAGCAGGCGCAAGCCTATACATTACAGTGCATATTTGTCTATATCATACAAGGAAAGACAGGATCATTGAACACAGTGATTCAGGTACCTACTTCTCAATTAACCAAGCCAGCAGAAAATCAACTGAGCTTTGCAGCAGTACTACCATTGTAGTTCTTACTTCTCACATGACCTTATTCTCTTAAAGAACTCGGGACCCACCAACAGGCCAGATTTTAAGTATTACCTTGGGGAGATGCACACTAGAACACTGCAATCACTGAGCAGCAAATGATATCACCTGTGATGTATTTCAGTTATCCTGCAAACCTGGCCGATTGGGGGGTCCCGAGGACCAGAGTTGAGAACCACTGCTTTAGAGTATAACTAAACTGCTATAGAGTTGTATTAAGATTGTATACATCCTATTGGGTGGTATCAATATACCTAGAAGTCATAACTACATATATACTGATATTTGAATATAGAAAATTCATCAACGTATATTCAACACTTAGAGACATTCTGTGTCTTCTATGACTGCAGGATATTTGATTAAGCTCAATGGGAAGATTGGAAATGTACATTGGATAGAGTTGATAAAGAAAGGTTAAAGGGAAAGTGAATATTTCTATTCATCAATTCCCATTATCCAACACCGCATTTCAGTTTAAGACTATATTTTATGATTCTTCATTGTGACTTCATCTTTATTAGTGCAGTTGAATAAGTGAGTTTCTGCTTTAAAGTTTATCTTTTGCAAATAAGTAAATATCGTGACCTTAGAAGTTGGCATGGTCTCATTTAATATATCAGTGTGAACTAACAATAACATTGCAATATGAGCGAACCCAGAGTGTCAGGGGTGGTGGAGGACTCTCAAAGTGTTGGAGACCAAGGGGGAATTGATTTTCTCAAAAGGGCAGCGCTACATTTGGGGGCTTGTCTGGGATTCCCCCTATGGTGAACCTCAGGAGGTCTGCAGAAACCCCTCAAGGTCAGATGGGCTCTATTGCTGTTACCAAGTGGGCACAAGAAGAAGGGAGTTGATTGGAGTTGTCCAGTGTATTGAAGCTACCTGGAGTGGGATGGACTGAAAAGGATGTATGAATGATGTTGAGAGGGGCTTTTCCTACTCAAGGGTGTTATGTTGTGGATTTGAGAATCGAGTATGAAGAGGATAAGACCTATGCTTTAGTAGAATGGCGAAACAGAATTCCCACGAGTCTTCGGGAAGAAACTGTGACATTGACGGAAGGATTGGAGGCTCAGGTTATACCATTTCAGATGGAAGAAGGATCAGAACTAGAAGAAGTTCTCTGTACCCCTGTGAGGTCTGATTTAGAAGAAATAGGAGGTGAAGCTACTATAAAGGGCTTGCCCCCTGCCTTGTTTTATATGGATATGAGCAGGGGTGGACTGACAACTCATGGGGCCCCGGGCAATAGGAGATCATGGGGCCCCCTGTCCCCTCCCATATGTTCCTGCCCACAATCAAGCCACACCCACACAACGCCCCACCTACATATTGCACTGCCCACACTACATGAGTTTGTCACAGAATTTATTTATACTATGTTCAAAATAAATGTTAATTATAGAATATAAAGAAAAACAAACTTACATTAAAAGTGCAACAATGGTACACTTCCAAAATTAAGGATTTCATAAATTAACACAGCAGGTGCAACAAATGTCTTCTTAGCTGAACAGTTTGATAAAAAATATACAAAAAAAAAAAAAAAAAAAAAAAAAAAAAA
>BLSH010460694.1:272831-286368 GCA_018402905.1 Glandirana rugosa | reverse complement strand
GGGGAGGAGGAGGAGGAACCGTGTTCACAGCAGGGTGGCACCCAACACAGCTCGTGGGCATCACTAGAGCGTGGCCGGGGGGATACGGAGGACACAGATGATACACCTTCCACAGGAGGACAGAGGACAGCTTGTTTTTGCCTCTGGGCAGCCTGGCACACATGAGCGACTACATGCTGCAATGCCTGCTCAACGACAGCCGAGTTGCCCACATTTTAACTTGTGCCGATTACTGGGTGGCCACCCTGCTGGATCCCTGTTACAAAGACAACGTGCCATCCTTAATTCAGTCACTGGAGCGTCATTGGAAGATGCGCGACTACCAGCACACGCTGGTAGACGCGCTGCTGAGGGCATTCCCAAATGACACAGGGGGCTCTGTGGAAGCACAAGGCGAAGGCGGAGGAGGAGGAAGAGGTCGCTAACGCAGCTGTGGCACCGCCAGCACCTCAGAAGGCAGGGTTAGCATGGCCAAAAATGAAGAAAAGCTTTGTCAGCAGCCCGCCACAACAAACAACACTACCAGCTGATAGGCAACGTCTTAGCAGGAGGCAGCATTTCAGCAACATGGTGGAACAGTATGTGTGCACACACCTACACGTACTGACTGATGGTTTTGCCCCATTCAACTTCTGGGTCTCCAAATTGGGCACATGGCCTGAGCTTGCCCTTTATGCCTTGGAGGTGTTGGCCTGCCCTGCAGCCAGTGTATTGTCTGAACGTGTTTTTAGCACGGCAGGGGGCGTTATCACAGACAAGCGCAGCCACCTGTCCACAGCCAACGTGGACAAGCTAACGTTTATTAAAATTAACCAGGCATGGATCCCACAAGACTTGTCTGTACCTTGTGCAGAATAGACATTTAGACCGGCCTCACACAGCCATTGGTATACTTGTTTTTTTTTAATATGTCTCAATATTTTGGGGGCTACCCCAATTAGAAAAAACAAACAAATAAACAAATAACAGTGTTGGCTACCTCCTCCTCCTCCACCACCGCCACTTCCACCTACACTGCCACGGTCATGGCCTAGTCAACCTCTAGGCTCCTACTCCACATCCACCTCCTCCTCCCATTTTTATTTTTTTTATGTGATTTTAAGTTATTTCCCTATCCACATTAGTTTGTAGGGCACTTGTCCTACTCGTTACCCCCATTTTGCTTCCTTTTGCAACCCTCTTGCGCTTTCCAGGACTTTTTTACAGCCATTTTTGTGCCCAAAAGTTCGGGTCACCATTGACTTCAATGGGGTTCGGGGTCAAGTTCGGTACTGAACACAAACTTTTCCGCGAAGTTCGGCCGAACCAGACGAACCCGAACATCCAGGTGTCCGCTCAACTCTAACACTGACATCTGTACACTGAGTGCTATCCCTTATATACCACACTGATATCTATATACTTAGTGGCACTCAGTCAGTATACACATAACAGTGTGCACTCAGTGTACTAGGGAATAGCACAAGGTAGATGGGCACTGGGCATGAATGAGCACTCAGTCAGCCTAACTAGTGATTATAGACACACATCTGCTGTGATTACACACTGACCTGCTGCTGCACACAAGGCAGGTCAGGTTGCTATCTCCGACATGACTGCACTCTGCACTCTTCCAGCTCTTTCACCAGTTGTCTCCCCGCAGCAGTGATGCGTGGCCCCGCCCCTCTGCTGAATTCCTGGGAGAGGTGGCTGGAGCGCCTGTCACTGCTATCATGCTGATAGCTCCATGATGGCTCTCTATCCCAGCCAGCACCAGAGTCCTCTCACATAGCCGCATCAACAGCCAGCAGGGATGACAGCTCGCTGCCTCCGTTGTGCATACATTTCAGCTATATTGCATGATAGGCTGTGTGGACACATCCAGGGGCGGACTGAGCTGCTCATGGCGCCCCCCCCGATGCAGGGCCCTCGGGCATTGCCCGAGTGCCCTAATGGTCAGTCTGCCCCTGGACATGAGTAAACTAGTAGAAAGCTTAATTAAGAGCAATAACATCACAGCTCATCAGGGTTACCGGAAGCTACAGTTTTTCTCTGGTTGAACACCCACTCCTGAAGGAGAAGAAGATTTTGATAGTTGGATGGATCAGGCTATTCAAGCAGTAGAAGACTGGAATGTACCTGAAGCCGTGAAAAGATAGCGAATAAGTGAGCGTGCATTGCTATGGATTATATATAAGCTCTGTGTGCAGTATATGGAAGGGTGGAAAAAATCCCTGACTTGATGTATAAGTTCGAACATACTCATCAGTCAAGAGTAGAGAAGTTATCTGCATATGTTGTCTGAGTTGATAGGGTCCTGCACCAAATTGTTCTAAAAAAAAGGAATTGAGCCCAAGGAAGCCGATAAAGTGAGATGGGAGAGAATTCTACAAGAAGCAAGGCCTAATCATCCTATAGTTTTACGACTGTTGTTGAAGGGAATTCAGGTTGCACCCACTTATCCTGACTTGATGAAGATGGTTAGGGAAGAAGAGACTTTGCTGGATGAAAAGAAAATTATTTCAAGGGATGGGAAAGTGACAGCTCAGCTAGTGCAGATTGAGTCGGGACTATTGGAAGCTGACAGTGATAATGGTTCAGAATGGGGAGAGGGTACTAGAATTCCTGTACCTTCCACAACCCCTGAAGAATCTCCAGTTAAAGCGGAGTTCCACCCAAAAGTGGAAATTCCGCTTTAAGAGGAGGTGACCCCCTGACATGCCATAATTGGCATTTTTTTTTGGGGGGGGGGGCCGTGGACCCTGTGAAAACAGGGTCCACGGTCCACTTCCTCTCCTGATGCCGAGGAGCCGGAAGGAAGTTCACCTTCCCCCCCTCCCTCTTGGCGATCTTCTGGGACATGTCACAGGTCCCAGAAGATAAGCCGAGCCATTCATAAGCCGCAGCGCGACTCGTGCATGCACAGTGAGTGCCCGGCTTTGGAGCCAAAGCCGGGTGCCCATACTTGTGATGCCGGCGCCGCCAAGGGGAGAGGGAGATGAGTGAGCCCTCGGGCGACCGCATCGCTGGAACGAGGGACAGGTGAGTGGCCGATTGTTAAAAGTCAGCAGCTACCCTTTTGGTAGCTGCTGACTTTTAACAGGGTGGAACTCCGCTTTAAGTTGCTAACCCAAGTAATTCAAGTTCAAGATCAATTGCAGAAAACTTTGTCAAGAGTCATGGAAGCTCAAGACTGATAGGATTGATTCAAGGAAATGTTTTAAGTGTGGAGAGTTTGGTGATTTCCGGAGACAATGCCCAAGAAGAGAAGAGGACTTAAATTTCATGGCTGAGCTACTGAAAGTGTTACAACAAATTTTGGCAACTCAGAAGGTGGGAAACTTCAAAGAGTCTCAGTGAAGGAGCCAACTGAGAACCCGAAGAATCTGAGCTCTATAAAGTCAAACAAACATCAGTCCAAAGAAGAAGAGTCCTAAGAAGGAGAAAGTAACTAACCTGTCACCGGGGTCTGAGTACCTTGCACAGGGAGTCAATACTGGGTTGATTTCTAAGGCTAGAGTTAGATCCTCACAAAGTGGTTTGATAAATAATTTCAATGTTCAGAAAACAACAAGTCTTCTCCCAGAAAAAATTAGTGGGGCCTTCACCCTTTGTTTCAGTGCAAGTGGAGGTTATCTACACTAGAGCTCTGTTGGATACTGGAGCCCAGGTTACCCTTCTTTATAGAGACTTTTACAATCAGTATCTACAGCATATACCTCTGAAGAAGCTGGAAGATTTGGAAATCTGGGGGCTTGGGACCAATCGATTTCCCTATGATTGATATATTCCGATCAGAATCTCCCTTGGGCCGGCAGCCACTGGCAAGGTAGAAACGTTTGACACGCTGGCTGTGGTGTGTCCCAGACTGGCAGGAGTTAAAAACAATTCTATGATAATTGGGACTAACACTGATCTCGTCCGAAGATTGTTGGAGAAGGTAGTAGGTGAAAATGAAGTGGTACCTAAGGTGATTCACCCTGCTTTGTACCAAGCTTGCCAGCAAGTAATCCAGGAGAAAAAGGCCCCCGCTCAAGGGGTAGGTCGATTGTAAAAGTTGGATATGAGAGAGACAGTGCTTCAGCCAGGAGAAGTCACCTGTTTGAAGGCTACTGTGAAGATGACTTGGAATCATCCTGGGCCTTTTGTAGTGTTGGAAACAGATGCTCAAGCTGAAGCTGCTGGTTTGACCATGGTGCCTGAGATAGTATCTACGAAAGCTCTGTTGCGGAATAAAAACAAAATACCTATCAGTTTGCAAAACATATCTGATAGTCCTGTGGTTCTGAAGGCAAGGATGTCAGGGGATCAAGTGAGTGCAGCTACTCCTATAACACCTGAAGAGGATCAGGAAGGAGAGGGTCTGCAGAGCCTGAGAAAAGAAATGGAAGAATGTGCTGCGGGTCTGCCTCCTGCCTGGAGAGAGAGAATGAAGTCTCAACTGCGACAATGGAGAAAAACATTTGCAATGATTTGATGTGGTATGTGCTAAAAGTGCTCACCCCAGGATTTGCTTACAGGAAGAAAAGCCGTTTAGGGAAAGGGCTCGGAGGATCCCTCTTAGTGACGTGGGAGATTTGAGGGAGCAACAGTTGGCAGAGTTGAAGAGGTCTGGAGTGATTCAGGAATCTAGAAGTCTATATGCCTCTCCAATCGTAGTAGTTCAGAAGAAGAATGGAACATTGAGAAAGTGCATAGACTACCGAACTCTCAATCAGAGAACCATCCCTGACCAGTATACTACTCCAAGAATTGAAGACGCATTACAGTGCTTGGCAGGAACTAAGTGGTTTAGTGTGCTGGATATGAAGAGTGAGTATTCTCAAATACCTATGTGTGCTGATGATAAGGAGAAGACTGCTTTCATCTGCCCTTTGGGATTTTATGAATTCAATCGAATGCCACAAGGATTGACTGGAGCTCCAGCTACCTTTAAAAGATTGATGGAGAGCACATTAGGAGACATGAACCTGGTGGAAGTCCTGGTGTATCTCGATGATATCATAGTGTTTGGGAAAACCTTGGAAGAACATGAGGCATGATTAGAAAAGGTATTTGAAAGACTGCATGAGGAGGGAGTGAAATTATCCTTACAAAAGTGCCAATTCTGTCATACTTCGGTTACCTACTTGGGGCAAGTGGTGTCTGCTAAGGGAGTGGCAATTGTCCCAAAGAAGCTGGAAGTCTTCACTGCAGGGCCACGACTGGAGACTGTAATAGAATTTCTTAGGATTTTGCTCATATTATCGAAGATTTGTAGCTAATTTTGCAAGAATAGCCAGGCGTTTGAATGAATTGTTGCAGATGGCCTCTGGGGAAGAGAATGGGAAGAGACCAGAGAAGAAAACAGGCAGAAGGGGGAAGATGGAGTCCATTTGCAGTCACTGGGACCCATTGTTTGAAGAAGCTTATCAGCGATTAAAATCCAGCTTGACGAAGGCCCCAGTCTTAGCTTTCGCTGATCCCTCCAAACCATATGAGCTTCATGTGGATGCTAGTAGAGATGGATTGGGTGGAATATTTTATCAAGAGCAAGATGGTCAACTTTGACCAGTGGCGTATGTAAACAGAAGTCTTATTCCCTCTGAAAGGAGTTACCCGGCTCATAATTTGGAGTTTCTGGCTTTGAAATGGGCAGTGGTGGATACTAAGCAAAAGGCAAAATTTGGGACTTTATATGAGGTAATAATGACTAAAAAGTACATTCACCTCCATCCCTATTACATATTGATAAAAAACAGGGAGTATGGGGGAAAGGGGATAATGGGGTGGGACTTTACATGAAGCACACAGTAGAAATGATTGACCCAATAAGTATAAGATACAGTTGTGTTTATTAATGCATGTGGGCACCATATACTCCAAGACCTTAGCATTGTATCCATATAATTAACTTGTAAACATTTCATATATGTACATGACCAAGCAGTAATTTTGTACATACACAATAGTAACGACATGATAGATACTATACAATAATAATAAATGTTGGTATGTATACCCACAAACAATGTAAGCATGGTATTCATGATTCTGGGGACAATTCATTACTGTAATAAACATAGATTAATATACACATGATTTTTGTGACACAGCATCATAGGAAAGCTCTACGCGTTTCATGGATATCACCACTCGTCAGGAGCTGATGCGAGTTGGATGTGTCTATAATACATTTCTACTGTGTACTTCATGTAAAGTCCCACCCCATTATCCCCTTTCCCCCATACTCCCTGTTTTTTATCAATATGTAGCAGTGGTGGATACATTGAATAACTATCTGTATGGAGAACAATTCATTGTCAAGAATGACAACAATCTATTGACCTATTTGTTGACGACTGCAAAATTGGATGCTACTGGGCATAGATGGTTGGCTGCCTTAGCTGGGTTCCATTTCAGTCTTAAATATTGTCCTGGTGCAGGAAACAGATATACTGATGCCTTGTCACGACAGCCATATCATTCAGAAAAGAAGTCTCAAGACTGGACTTTTGTTCCCGCTGATGAAGTACTGTACAGGCCTTAAGTAAAGGATTGGTTCATCGGTTGAGGGGAGGAATAGGGGCCGAATCAATAGGAATTTCGCCAGCAGGTATCCCTTTATCTTATTGTGAACTGACTCAAGTGGAAAGTGAAGGACTCCCTTGACTAACTAGGAAAGAGATCAAGATTGATCAGGAACAAGATCCTTTGGGTCATGTGACTTTACAGGCTTTAATACAGCAAAACCCTCAACCGCTTTTACAGCGTACCGACTAGAATACTGCATCATGAATGGAACCAATTATATTTAAAAGATGGAATACTCTATAGGAGAGGTCCTAGTGAGGAGACAGAAGAAACCTGGCAGTTATATCTACCTGAGAAACACAGAGATTTTGTTTTGAGGTCCCTACATGACGAGCATGGGCACTTAGGAATAGGAAGAACTTTTCAGTTAATTAGAGATAGATTTTACTGGCCAGACATTAGAAGAGAAATAGAGAGTTATTGCCGCTCTTGCAATTCCTGTATTCAGAGGAAAACCCTTCCAACTCGGGCTGCTCCTATGGAACATTTACAAAGTCAGGGCCCTTTAGATTTAGTATGTATTGACTTTCTGTGCTTGGAGCCAGATACAGGTGGAAGAAGCAACATTTTGGTGGTAACTGATCACTTCACCAGATATGCCCAAACTTACACTACTAAAGGTCAGCAGGCTACCACAGTAGCTAAGGTGTTGGTGTAGAAGTTCTTCATCCATCATGGATTGCCTGTGCAAATTCACTCCGATCAAGGGAGGGACTTTGAGAGCAAACGTATTCATCATCTGTGCAAGTCCCTGGGTATCATAAAGTCACGCACCACACCTTATCACCCTCAGGGAGATCTTCAACCTGAGCACTTCAATCAAACTTTGTTGAATATGCTGGATACCTTGCCTTCTGAGAAAAAACAAACTTGGGGAAATGATCTTGCCACGTTAGTACACGCTTACAACATCACTGTAAGTGATGCGACTGGATACTCCCCATACCGTCTCATGTTTGGGCAAAAAGCTAGATTACCGATTGACTTAGTCTCTGGAACCTCTGCTGATAATACTTCCTTAACATCACATCGAGGCTATGTAGATAGGCTAAGAAAGAATCTAAAGCAAACATATGAAGTTGCCAGACAGCATGCTACAACTCGGGAGGCAAGAAATACAAAGAACTTTAAACTTTATGTGAAGGTTCAAGAGCTTCAACCAGGGGACAGAGTATTGTTGAAGAATTTAGGTGTGCCTGTGAAATATAAAATAGCGGATCGATGGAGGCCTCATCCTTACATTGTCTGCAAACAACTTTCAGGATTGCTTGTGTAATAGATCAGACCTCAGGGTCAGGATGGTCCTTTGAAGATGTGGCATCAAGGTCATTTACTTCCCCTTTCTGAAGAGAGAATGCCTCCTATCTTGGATGTTCCTCTGGGAAATTTAAGCCCTCCCAAGACAAGGTCTCGAAAGGAAACCTCCAGTTAAGATTACTAAGCCAGTCTCTGATGATAGTGAAGATGATGAAGTGATAACATCCTGGATGTGGGATTCTGTTAGTGCTCCTGATCAAGGAGTTCAACCTGGAGGTCACAGGCTCACATTTTCTCCTGAAGTTAGCAGGTCACCGATGATCTTCAAGCCGCAACAAACTATATCTTCATTGTCATCAGGAAAACATGCCTCTTCAGACTCCCGAATAACAGCAGTACCTAAAGTCTTACCTCCTTACATGAAATCTCATGTTCGGTCATCTGAAAAGAACCATCCTGTTCTATTAGATAAGACTCCTTGTCAAGGAATAGGAGCTGAAGATAAACTTAACCGTGAATCCATTAATACAGATGGATAACAAGATTCAATTAGCTTTTTAGAAGACTGTATCCCTGTGTCAGCAGATATGGAGGAATTAAATGAACCTTCCCCCAGCAAAGTGTTAAATGGAATGGATTCTATTTTAGACACCCATTCAAGAAATTCCTGTTAAGGAAAGTATTTTGGAAGTGCCATCAGAAGAGAGAGTTGATCAATTGTACATTTCTCCCTGTACACCAGAAAAGGAAAATGCTTTTACTTCTGACTCAAAGACTGTTACTCATCTTGGAATAGAGGCTGATCAATCTTTCTCATCCTTGAATAATCATCAAGAGGACACTGCTCCTCAGGAAGGCTCTAGTTCTCCTATTCGTCTTTGAAGGAACATCCATCCACGTCGAAGATTGACTTATGATACACTTGGAGAAAGTACAGATAGATTGATTCCTACCATTCAGAGAACTAACTCTATACCAGTTGTTGTTGTGCCTAATTCATTTGAGAGTGTGTCTTCCATTGCTCCTGACACTACTGGGTGGAACACGGCTATTGCCCTGGCCTGTCAGAAAACTGATTAAGAACTCACTGAAAATGTGTATAGATGGTTCCAAAAAACCCTGATGTGTGCCAATATTTGTTGAATCTTGCTGAAAGTTAGGTTAACATGATGTTATGCTTATGTATTTGTTGACCATGCTGCCTTGTGGGACCTGTAGTGTCACAGAGGAAACATGTCATCGGACCCTGCAGAGGAAGGACTCTATTTCCTAGTGTGCAATGCTGTAAGTAAAGGCTCTTGGGAGGAACAGTGCTTTGAGGGAGAAACTATTTAAGTGAGGGGAGGAGCTGGCTCCGGTCCCTTGGGACGATCAGGGGAGACCTGTGTGCCTTGTCAGCCAGATTGCGGCCTGTGGCCTACAACTAGTGATCCAGCCAGCTGAATTTGTGCAGTGACACAGCGCGCTGCGGTGATACTGAGTTCCAGTGAGTGATCTTCGGGACCAGCATATCAACATCTGAATCTGTTCCAGAGTCAGCGGCAGCAGCAGTGCCAACATCGATCAATCGGGAGAGCTGTAGGGACTACAGTGGAAGTCGTCTTCCCCAAAGAGCAAGCGGATATCATAAATTCCAGCGCTTTCAGCCTCTTCTGAGCAGCCAGACCGCTTTTGTGTTCCTCCATCAGGGTGGTGAGCAGGCGCTAGCCTATACATTACAGTGCATATTTGTCTATATCATACAAGGAAAGACAGGCCTAACTCATACTGTGGATTACAATTGTCATTAACTGCACAGACTTGCTGTTAAACAACAAATCACTTTTTAATCAGTGATCTTCAAAAAAAGGCATTGCATTATTCAGTAAAGTTTGATACCGTTGTGCCTTAGGATCATTGATCACAGTGATTCAGGTACCTACTTCTCAATTAACCAAGCTGGCAGAAAATCAACTGAGCTTTGCAGCAGGACTACTACCATTGTAGCTACTACTTCTCACAAGACTTTATTCTCTTAAAGAACTCTCTGAATAAGAACAGGAGAATCTATTCAGTTACATATTAATGTTGTTGGTTTATGCTTTAGAGTATAACTATGCTTTAGAGTTGTATTAAGATTGTATACATCCTATTGGGTGGTATCAATATACCTAGAAGTCATAACTACATATATACTGATATTTGAATATAGAGAATTCATCAACGTATATTGATTCAACACTTATGTAATCCTTACATTCTGTGTCTCCTCTGACTGCAGGATATTTGATTATCTCAATGGGAAGATTGGAAATGTACATTGGATAGAGTTGATAAAGAAAGGTTAAGGGGAAAGTGAGTATTTTTATTCATCAATTCCCATTATCCAACACCTCACCGTGATTTTTTTCTGTTATTAGTGCATTTGAATAAGTGAGTTTCTGGTTTAAAGTTTATCTTTTGCAAATAAGTAAATATCTTGACCTTAGAAGTTGGTGTGGTTTCAATTAATAAATCAGTGAACTAACAATAACATTGCAATATGAGTGAACCCAGAGTGTCAGGAGTGGTGGAGGACTCTCAGAGTGTTGGAGACCAGGGGGGGAATTGATTTCTTAAGCAACCCTCAAGAGGGCAGCGCTACATATATATATACGCGGTATCATAATACAGCAGGGTTTCTCAACCAGGGTTCCATGGAACCCTAGGGTTCCTCCAGAGGTAGCTAGGGGTTCCTCGAACAATTAGCAATTTCTTCTTCTCAGATAAGTGCCCACTAACACCATTGATCTTTTTGGCTATCTATAAGGGTTCAATTCTTCCCACTGTCCACAGATATAAGGAGCATTCTTCCCACTGACCATACCACTAATGTGTCATGAGTTGTAGATTGTTATCTATACTCACCGTAATTTAACTTTACTGGTCCGTCCTCACGTCAGCACACTATGGGTTAACTCTCCCTGATTAACCCCTAGGACCACCTTCTCCCAGCGCAATAAATCCCTGTCCTCCCCTCCCCCTCGTGTTCTTTTGTTTATTGGTTACAGGCTACTTAGGGAGGGAAGTAAAGTTGTGCTGACGTGAGGACGGACCAGGAAAGGAAAATTACGGTGAGTATTGATAACAATTTTCCGTTTTCCTGGTCGTCCTCCCGTCAGCACACTATGGGATATACCCAAGCCAATATAGGGTGGGAAAGAAACGACAACTCGCCCAATTCCATGCTTCACCATACTTTAATTGAATAAAGAAACTGACACTACCGCCGCACCGAACATCGAAGGACTAGCGGCAACTACATTCAATTTGTAGTGCCAAGCAAAAGTCTCACAGGAACTCCAGCTAGCGGCCCTACATATGTCCTCCACCAGGACCTTTGCCATGGATGCCCACAAACCTGCCATCCCTCTAGGACAAGGCCCTGCTGCTTGTATGCCTAGGAGATAGTCCTCGTAATCCAGGTGGATAAAATCCTTGAAGGTGCTACCTCCCCTTTCCTGGGTCCCAACGGGAAGCTGAACAGATTACCCGACTTGCGTATCTGTTGTGCCCTCTGAAGATATGTTGATATTAAACCGACCCAGTCTAGAGGTTCCAAATCTAACTGGCTCCTTTGATCTGGAGGCTGCGTGAAACGAGGTAGCACTGGCTCTCAGTTTACCTGAAATTTTGAGACCACCTTAGAGGCTAAAACTGAAGCAGACCACAGGATCACTCTGTCTGGATACACAATGCAGAACATATCTTTACAGGAAAAGGCTGCTAATTTCGGCCATTGTAATGGCCTTAAGGAACAGCAGTTTGATTGTTAGAAAGCCAAGTGTACATGATTCCTCTGGGCCAAATGGGGGCTGCAACAGTGCCTTGCGGACCATGCCCAAGTCCCAGGTTGCGATGAGGCTCCTCCTTGGGGGGCACACCCTTATTGCGGCTCTGAGGAACTGCTTTATTAAAGGCTCATTAGCCCATCTATGTCCAGTGAAAGAGGACACCTGCACTTTAATAGAGTTATATGCCAAGCCAACCTTCAGAGCCGTTTTCAGAAACTCTAAAATGTTCGCAATACTTCGAGTTAATGGGGCAAAACTTTTGCGATGCAAAGTCTGCAAACTTTCTCCAAATGCTGGAGTATTTGGCATTTCTTGTAGCCTTCCCTGCCCCCAGTAATGTAGCGACTACTTCCTCAGAGAGGCCTTGTGCATGCGATCTGGCCGATTCAACAGCCAGGCTGTCAGCTGCAGTCTCCCTGGATTTGGGTGAATCCACTGCCCTTGCTGTAGTAGATCCCTTCTTAGATGTAGGCGTACTGGCGGGGCAGACGCCCTCTGCAAGTGCAGAGGAAAACTCTGGTCTCCTGGGCCAGAGGGTACAATTATGATGGTATGCACCTCCTCCACAATCTTCGGCAAAGCCCTCATGATTAATGGGATTGGAGGAAACAGGTACACTAGGGGGAACTGCCATAAGATTGAGAAGGCATCCTGGGCTATCGCTTCGTATCTGAACTTTGCTGTGAACTCTGGCACCTGTGCATTCCCTGGTGTCGTCACCAGGTCTATGCTGGGTATCCCCCCTCTGGCAAAGACTGAACATAGTGTCCATTGACTAACCATTCTCCATTGCTGGGAACCTCCATCTCCGTTGGTCTGCTATCTGGCCAGATCAGACTCCATCGCCCCCCCTGCTGGCACCCAGATCTTCTGGTCCAAGACCAGCTGTCTCATTGCCTCAGGAAGGACATCTGAAGAGCTCTTGTATGGAACCTTGCCTACGGTACCGCCGGGATAGCCGGTGAATATCCCCAACATCGTCATACAGTCCTTAGCCTCCATCACCCTGTAGACACATGCTTTCAACTCAGTCGCTTTGCGATATGGCAGAAGAATCCGTCCTGTGTCGAATACCATGCCTAAATACTCCACCATCCCGTGCTGCCCATCTCCCCCCCTGTGACCTCATTCACAGCCAATTTCAGACTGACCATAAAGCCAGGAGAGCATTGCGCTGCATATAGAAGACAGGAAAAAAATAACCCCAAGGGAGAGGCAATGATGACATTACAGAGCTTTTATAATACCACACCTGTATAATATCAATGCTGTTTAAGCATCATTTTGCCCGCAGCCCTGGCACAAAAAGGGCACCCAGTTTCTAGGAAGATTTACCTCCATCATTCAGGGTCTTCCAACTCCATGAGAATGCAGCAAACAAAGTACTTACCACTGCAATCAACAGGTGGCCTGGAGACCAAAAAAGAAAAAACATGAGGGGGAGGGGAGGGCAGGGATTTATTGCGCTGGGAGAAGGTGGTCCTAGGGGTTAATCAGGGAGAGTTAACTCATAGTGTGCTGACGGGAGGACGACCAGAAAAGTAACTTTTAGCAGGGGTTCCCTGAGACCAGAAAGTTATTTCAAGGGCTCCTTAATGTTGAAAAGGTTGAGAAAGGCTGTTATACGGGACGATTTTCAATGAAAAGACCAGCAGGAGGGCAGTCGTGTGATACTCAATTGAGAGGGACTAATTGGGGATCCTGGTGGAAGAGGGTCGCGTTATTTAGGGACGGGAGGGGAGGGGGAGTACAAAAAAGAAAAAACCAGAGGTCCGGTGGACAACTAACGTCACCATTCATGAAACAAACGACGTAAGAGTACCTCAACCTTCTGGGACTTACTACCTCCATTTAGAAGGATCTTTGACCCACGGGAAAAACACGGTCCCGACGCCCGTTTTACTACGAATTTGTCG
>BLSH010460694.1:229636-249046 GCA_018402905.1 Glandirana rugosa | reverse complement strand
GGTTAGTGTTGGGGTATTGTGAAGGTTATAGGGAGGGTTAGTGTTTGGGTATTGTGAGGGTTACAGGGAGAGTTAGTGTTGGGGTATTGTCAGGGTTACAGGGAGGGTTAGTGTTGGGGTATTAGGATTAGAGGGAGGGTTAGTGTTGGGGTATTGTGAAGGTTATAGGGAGGGTTAGTGTTTGGGTATTGTGAGGGTTACAGGGAGAGTTAGTGTTATGGTATTGTCAGGGTTACAGGGAGGGTTAGTGTTGGGGTATTAGGATTAGAGGGAGGGTTAGTGTTGGGGTATTGTGAAGGTTATAGGGATGGTTAGTGTTTGGGTATTGTGAGGGTTACAGGGAGAGTTAGTGTTATGGTATTGTCAGGGTTACAGGGAGGGTTAGTGTTGGGGTATTAGGATTAGAGGGAGGGTTAGTGTTGGGGTATTGTCAGGGTTACAGGGAGGGTTAGTGTTGGGGTATTAGGATTAGAGGGAGGGTTAGTGTTGGGGTATGGTGAAGGTTACAGGGAGGGTTAGTGTTTGGGTATTGTTAGGGTTACAGGGAGGGTTAGTGTTTGGGTATTGTAAGGGTTACAGGGAAGATCAGCTTTAGTGTATTCTGAGGGTTAAAGGGTGGATTAATGTTAGGGTAGTGTGAGGGTTACAGGGAGGGTTAGGCAGGCCAAACACGTAGCGGAAGCCAAAGTATTCTTCCGCAGGGGACGGGGGAAGCTGCCCTTGCCAGGAGAAGACGGTGATTACTGCTAACAGCTGCACCAAATACCATAGCTTCGATCGATCAACATTTAGCCTGTCCATACATGGTTTGAACTTTGACTTTGGACAACGCTGCACAGTTTGTTTTTTTCTACATATGCGCCTTACCTCCATACGCAGTTTTTTGGTAAAGGTAAACTAACCCGTGAAAGCGTGTAATCTCTAATACCTTTTCTGTAAATCTCCAATACCCATTTACTTCCTCTGAGCTGTCCTGGGCCACCACTCACCCTCATTACAGTCCATGATTATGCAGCTCTCCCTTTAAAGAACATGAATCATTTTCCTGTGTACTCATAGCTATGACTGCTCCTTCAGCAAAAAATATGTTTCCAAGGAAATAAAAATACATATTGAAAAAGCTGTCAGTGTCCAGAATTCATTGAGAAAATGAAATGTTTCAGGTTCGGAAACATTGGAAATTTCTGCTCATTTCCGGAGAATTTGTAGTGTGGAGGATTACGGGGCTATGGTCAGATGCCGCGCGGAGTGGGAATTTTAATCTAATGTCCTAATTCATTTTCTGGCTTTAGTGGTTTACCAAGGGCTGAACGTATTTGTGGGTGAGAGGCTTGGGGAGTCTCTAAAAGGGCGGCGCTGAAACAGAAAGTGAGTTTCGTTGACTGCCTGGCACAAGACATTTAAAGAGAACCTCTACTTTAGCCATGCAGGGCAAACCAGCCAGGTGACTTTAATGCTATATGAACCTTGTCTTCGATTCCCTGATTGCCTGTGGGAGTGAAGTGCATTAGTCCTTAGGTCTGAGGACTCTTTCTCCAGCATTGGGTATCTCAGTTATCAAAGCACCAAACACCAGTGCTGTTTCGTGAGGCAGAGGTATTGAGTCACAATTCACACATATGTGGTAGTGCCGGGCATGTAACTTTTTTGGGAAAATTACTTCATAGGTATTGTCCATTTTCAAATATTTTCATTGTTTTAACTAGGTCTTTCTCACATACCTGGTTGGTGGCCATTGTGACAAGGGATTACCTTGTGGCTGTGGTCCGAACACCCCTGGATATGGTGACAGGGCGTGTAAGGCACAAAGTAGCATGGGAACCAAGGGTCTGGGTTGTTTATCGTTGCTCTTGGAGGTAGTCAGCAGGCAGACAGGAGTCTTAGGGGAGTTCTGGAGAGCTACTGCAGCTGGTATCCGATACACCTGTAGAGGGATTATGCATGACAAGACCTATAGAGAAGATCTGGAAGGTAGAGGTGTTGAGGTAGAGGCCAAGCCAAGGTCATACACAGATAAGCAGAAGGAAGTGAAGGAAAAAGACATTGCTTCTGATCAGTGGTGTATCATCCATGGGTGCAGGGTGTTCACTGAACATGGGCCCTGAGGGGTGGGGGAGGGGGCCACTGTGCTCTGACCGACACTGCACCCATGGATGATCTCTCCATGACAGCTGGGGATGATGGGTGCGGTGTGGGCTTGCACGCGGGCCCACCAATTTCATGATACGCCCCTGCTTCTGATCCCAATTTAGTGCAAAGCAGCCAGTTACTCCACCAGCTTCTGGAAAAAAATGGGAGTTCCCGGTGACCTCATCTGTGAATCACTCAATCCTACCTGAGCCACTCCCAGCCCAGAAACAAAAACAATCAGGCCTGCACACCAGTCAGGCCTGATTACATTTTCCTCACCTACCAAAAACCTATCCACGCTAGCTCCCACTTACCAGGGGGCGCTACATTGGACTGACATATTGCGGCTGCAGTTTGTAGTTGCATGGCTGATCAATTCCCGTATGTCCATCTATTCATCCACCTAGCTTGTCCCTATTCGCTAAAAAAACAGGCAACTTTTTGTTCTGGGTTACCCAGCATGCAATTTTCTCTGTGTTGAATCACAAATGTGGGAGTGCTAATATGATGAAACATTGCACGGTGATCTATCTCCTAATTGCTTGGCCTATTTGTTTCAGGGTCAGATCTAATTACTGTGTAACTCTCACCTGGACCAACACTAGACCGAAAGACAAAGTGATTGTGGGATATGTCATTTCTTTACAGGAAGTGTCAGTTCTCAGACTACAGACAGAGGTCATACAATAACCTGTGCAGTAACCATGTTTGAACACAATGCCTTATGTTTGAACACACTGAGAAACTTCTGGCAAAGGAATGTGAAGAATGACTCTACTATGTGCTGTGCCTACAGAGCAACAAATGGCACCATGAAAACTACATGATCAACACTCTCCTCTTATGCATGTGAAAAACACAAGGTGTAGGTAAGAAAGTTTATAATACATTTAAAGTGACTCTGCCACTTCATCACCCTCCCCCCAAAAAACAAAAAAAAAAAAAACAAAAATGAACTCATCACCCCCCCCCCCCCCCAAAAAAAAAACAAAAAAAACAAAAATGAACTCAGTGCCTGTAAATGAACACAGTTAATAATTACATGTCTTACATAGAAACATTGAAGAGTGACAGCAATTGGTCCATTGCGTCTGTCCCTTTTATGTTTTTATTATTATTTTTTTTTTACTTATTTTGTCTGAGTATAGACTGAGTATGTTATGCTGTGGTGATCTTTGCTGTTTACTTCTGCCAAAGAGTCTTCTGTATTCCACACTATTCTCTTTGGTTTGAGCCCCCCATCTCCCCATATCATTATAGGAGCTGGTGGAAGGGACTACAGCGTGTGGCAGTGGACCATCGTTTGGAAGGAACTGGATGTATTAAATCACCTTACTAGGAATTACTAAGGGCTCAATTATAAATATAAAATATTAATAATAATATTTTATTTTTATTAATAAATATTTTAGTTTATTAACATTGTATTTTAATAGTAATACAATTGTACAAATGTATGAATCCTGAGCGTCACTGCGCATGCACAGTGACATCATCTGCTAGAGCCGATGTGAATATCCCCAAAATGGTGCAAGTTTAGAAGAAATTCCCTTATTTTAAGCTTAACTGTAGGTACAGCTTAAAAACCAGAGTTTACTAACGCTTTAAAGGACGCTCTAACCCAGTGGTTCTCGACTCACCAACAACCCAGATTTTAAGTATTACCTTGGGGAGATGCAGACTAGAATACTGCAATCACTAAGCAGCAAATTATATCACCTGTGATGTATTTCAGTTATCCTGCAAACCTGGCCTGCTAGTGGGTCCCGAGGACCGGAGTTGAGAACCACTGCTCTAACCCATTGTCAGTGCTGACTGGTCTTCAGCTTTTGCTCTGCATTTTGACTTGTGTCCTGTATCTGATTCCTGTTACTGACCCAGCTCTCCCCTTTTTGATATCTCTGCTTACCATTTCTTGACCTTGACTTCCTCCTGGACTTTTATTCAGCTTGTGCTTCTGCACTTCGCTTCCTGCTTGCAGCTGACCCCAGCTACCTCGGTGACTCCGCTACCATCTTTAACTTGGTTCCACACAATTACCGAGTGCCAGCTCTGCATGCATCTAGAACAGTGGTTCTCAACTCCGCTCCTCAGGACCCACCAACAGGCCAGATTTTAAGTATTACCTTGGGGAGATGCAGACTAGAATACTGCAATCACTGAGCAGCAAATGATATCACCTGTGATGTATTTTAGTTATCCTGCAAACCTGGCCTGTTAGTGGGTCCCGAGGACCGGAGTTGAGAACCACTGATCTAGAACCAGCTCCAGTCACCTTTGTTTTTCCTGTCGCCTACTCGCTGGGATCGCTTGTGGACTCCACCCTTCTGAATCTGCGGCTCACCCTCTGCTGGCTCCTCCTGGTGCTGTTGGTCCCTCAACTGATTCTCCAGGAAGGATGTTCTGCTGGCCTGCATCTTCAGTCCAAGGTTCTCCAATCAACACCTACCGCCATTTTGCTTTCTCCTGTCCCTTGGCACTGTCTGTTCCACTTCCAGAGGTGCTTGGGCTGGAGCTACATGAGAGGCCCCACTCGTCACTTCAGTCTCCTATCAGGTTCGTGACAACCTGTTCCAGTGACAACTGTCTTACAGGGGATTTTCATGACTTTGGAAAATTTTTCAGTCACTTCTTGTTGTATCCAAATGACAGTTGTAAATGTTGTATTCAAAAGAAAAGGAACCACCCCCTGTTCTATCTAAAATGAAAACAAAAGATTTGGCTTTAGGCCTCATTCACAAGGTCACTGGTACCTGTACTGCGTAAATGAGCCATTTCTTTTTTTATGCCTGCGCCCGTCCTGAGCTGCGTGCAGGCACCTCTTGCATGTTTATCACATCTGTGCAGCAGCTGCATCTGCATTCACTTCCATAGGCTGCTCGGGGTAGATGCCAGCACAGTATGGGTGCCAGCACCAATGGGAATGAGGCCTTGGATATTAAAGTCAAGTTTTTTTATTTTTAAATAACAAACATGTTATACTTACATGCTCTGTTCAGGGTTTTGCACAGAGGGGTCCTGATCCTCCTCTTTTCGGCTTCCCTGCTGGCACTCCTAGCTCAACCCTCCTTCCAAGCGCCCCCATAGCAAACAGCTTGCTGTGGGGGCACCCAAGCAGGCTTGCTCCCGAGCCACTGCTCTGCGTGTCCATTCAGACACAGAGCCACTGCTCGGCCCCATCCTCTCTCTTCTCATTGGTTCACTGTCTGTGATCGACAGCAGTGGGAGCCAATGGCTTCTGCTGCTGTTTCAGCCAATAAGGAGGGAGAGCCGAGACTCTCGTGCACATCGCTGGATTATGATGGGGTTCAGGAAAGTTCTCGGGAGGCTGCTGCACACAGGTTTTTTTACCTTCATGCATGGAAAACAGGAAACAGGATGCACCTGAGCTCAATTTTAAGTGTCATGGCAAAGGCTGTGAATATTTATGTACATGTGATTTTATTTTTCATAAATTTTCAAAGATTTCAAACAAACTTCTTGCACGTTGTCATTATGGGGTATTGTTTGTAGAGTTTTGAGGGAAGTAATGAATATAATCCATTTTGGAATAAGGCTGTAACATAACAAAATGTGGAAAAAGTGAAGTGATGTAAATACTTTCCGGATGCACTGTATATTCTTAAAAAATCCATAGACTCCCTTCACTGGTCTAAACGCAGTGGAAATGGAACCGGATTGGCTGTGATGGAATTCTGCAATATAAACATCATCAGCGTTCTTTGCGCTGCCTAATCAAATGCATCTGATGGAAACTAGGTTGCCACGGGCAACTCTGAGAGTTCTCATTGCAGGCACTTTGATACACAAGGCTGAAGGTCATCACTGGAGGAAATCCACAACTGTTTTGTCGTTTCTGCCTTCTCCCTGTGCCAGATGTGCTGAAATCTACACCCTTTCACAGCAGCCCTCATCAATATGTATGAGCAGAGGGAGGGCTGCACATGTTTCAGGCATCTGGAACACACAAATGTATGTTGTGTTATTGTGCCTTGAGGATGCGCGCCGCGTACTGCACTCCACTCAGGAGATAAGGAATCACACAGGGGGACTGCGGGCGGATGACGGGTTACCTGCCTCCCTCTCCTAAGGAAAGAAGGGCAATTTCTGCACGGATCACAAATTCCACATCGGAAAGAAAAATGGAATGTATTATTTGTTAAAGTTATTTTATATTTTACAAATTTATTGTGAAATACAGCATTGTCTTCTGTAATTTTATATACAGTGGGAAAAGTTAAAGTGACACTAAATGATATCCTTGTCCTCCAACAATAACCCTTACATATTCACTACTTAACTGCATTCGACCGCCCTATGCAGATATACTGCGGCAGGGTGGCCGCTCTGTGCCAGATCACCTACCTAGTACATGATCTGACACTTCCGAGTCTGGGGCACGCACGCCGCCAGCGACCCGCTACTACTGTGATTGGACACAGCGGGAGCCAATCAGCGGATCTGGCGGACGCAATGTCCGCTGGGACCTGCTGATCTTTCAGTAGAAAGGCAGAACGGCAGTCTGCCTATGTAAACAAGGCAGATCGCTGTTCTGTAAGAGGGGAATCTGCTAAGCAGGAACACAGATCTTTACATTCTTCCAGTCAAAGCACCTCCCCCACAGTTAGTAATCACTCCTAGGGAACACATTTAACCCTTTGATCGCTCCTGATGTTAACCCCTTCTCTGCTAGCGTCATTAGTAGAGTGACAGTGCATATTTTTTAGCACTGATCACTGTATTGGCGTCACTGGTCCCCAAGAAGTTTCAGTTAGGTGTCCGATTTGTCTGCCGCAATATCGCAGTCCCGCTATAAGTCACTGATTGCCATCATTACTAGTAAAAAAAATAAATAAATAAAGGTATACCATAGTTTGTAGACGCTATAACTTTTGCCAAAACAAATCAATATACACTTATTGGGATTTTCTTTTTACCAAAAATATGTAGCAGAATACATATTGGCCTAAATTGATGAAGAATTTGCATTTTTTACTGGATATGTTTTATAGCAGAAAGTAAAAAATATTGTTTTTCTTTTCAAAATTGTCTGTCTTTTTTTGTATATAGTGCAAAAAATAAAAACCACAGAGGTGATGAAATACCACCAAAAGAAAGCCCTATTTGTGGGAAAAAAAGGACATAAATTGTATTTGGGTACAGTGTCGCATGACCGAGCAATTGTCAGTTAAAGTAACGCAGTGCTGTATCACAAAAAATGGCCTGGTCTTGAAGGGGGGTAAACCTTCCAGAGCTGTGGTTATAGTGATTGCATACGATCACCTTGTAAAACAACCCATTTCGTTTAAAATAGAAATGAATTGCAAAACATTTTTGTATAGATAAAAAAAAAAAAATTATAAATACATTTTTTCCTGTTTTTATAAGTGATCACATTCCCTCTGTTTTTAGCTGCATAAGAGATTGGGGAAGAGAAGCAGCAGTACACTGAGCTTCCCAGTGAAAGGCTGTGGGGAGGGGGCGGGGAGGTGTCAGGACAAGTATGATCATTGGAGGAGAGCACACTGCATTCCCAGCACAGCTAGAGAACTGACCACAGTGTTCTCTCCTGCTTAGCGTGGTCAGTTTTAAAATAGGAAAGCAGAGGAACTGGCAGGAACACCAGGGATTTCACATAATGGGAGGAATACAAAGAGAACAGGATACTTTCTCATACAAGTATATGGTACAGAAGACACATATCAGGAATATGAAGTGTTGGGGTAACAAACGCTTTAATGGCCCTGAATTCTATCTTTCATTAAATCATTACTTACGTTACTGCTTTTCTGCCTCCTTTTAATGTCCTCTGTTTTCCCTTCAGTTCCATGTGATTGGAATGAGCAGTGCACGTTACTTGCAGTCATGTACACTGCTCTATGTACACTAGGCATCCCATCCATTTCAGCTCAGGAAGATTTTACCCCTTCATGACCAGGCCATTTTTTGCTATTCGGCACTGTGCTACTTTAACTGGCGATTGCGTGGTCATACAACGCTGTACTCAACAAAATTATATAATTTTTCCCCACAAATAGAGCTTTCTTTTGGAGGTATTTGATCACTACTGGGTTTTTTATTTCTTGCACTATAAACGAAAAAAGAGCATGAATTTAGAAAAAAAAAAAACAATTTTTTTTTACTTTCTGTTATAAGGCTCCATGCACACTGGACATTTCTTGATCCTCCCCTGAACTATTTTTTGACAGCTAGAAATCAATGCTTAAAACGGCCGTTTATCTGCGTTTTGCCGTGTTTGCGTCTAGAAGGGTTTTTTTTCAATGGATCAAAAATGACTAAAAACACCGGTGAGCCATGTTTTTGGGCTTTTTAAACTTTCAACATTTTTTGTGTTCAGAAGAACAACTCTTGAACGTGATTTTAGGGCATTCAGATAACAGCCCATAAACGCCACTGCTGATAACATTAAATGTCCATGTGTGCATGGACACATAGAATAAAATAGAGGGGCGTTTATGGGCTGTTAAAAAAACGCCCAAACGCCCAAAAATTATCGTTTCTCAGCTACAGTGTGCATGGAGCCTTAAACATTTCCAATACAAAAAAATTTAAAAATCTAATTTCTTCATAAATTTAGGCGAAAATGTATTCTGCTACTTGTCTTCAGTGGTGGCTGGTGAAATTTTAGGATGGGGGGCGCCAGACCCCGCCCTTCCTTTTTGACCCCTCCCACTTCTAATAAGCCCCACCCCTTATATTTTCCACCCCTTGTGTCAGGAGTATACAGCCCAGCATCACCAGATAGGGTATACAGCATTACGAGATAGGAGTATACAGAGTCACCAGATAGCAGTATACAGAGTCACCATATAGCAGTATACAGAGCCCCAGATTGCAGTATACAGAGACCCAGAAAGCAGTATACAGAGCCCCAGATAGCAGTATACAGTGTCGCCATATAGCAGTATGCAGAGTCACCACATAGCAGTATACAGAGTCACCATATAGCAGTATACAGAGTCACCAGATAGAGGTATGCAGAATCACCATATAGCAGTATACAGAGCCCCAGATAGCAGTATACAGAGTCCCAGATAGGGTATACAGTCACCAGATAGGGTATACAGGGTCCCAGTTAGGGATATACAGGGTCCCAGATAGGGTATACAGTCACCAGATAGGGTATACAGGGTCGCAGATAGGGTATACAGAGTCCCAGGTAGGGTATACAGGGTCCCAGATAGGGGTATACAGAGCCCCAGATAGGGTATACAGTCACCAGATAGGGTATACAGGGTCCCAGATAGAGTATACAGTCACCAGATAGGGTATGCAGGGTCCCAGATAGGGTATACAGGGTCCCAGATAGGGTATACAGTCACCAGATAGGGGTGTACAGAGTCCCAGATAGGGGTATACAGGGTCCCAGATAGGGTATACAGTCACCAGATAGGGGTATACAGGGTCCCAGATAGGGTATACAGTCACCATATAGGTGTATACAGTCACTAGATAGGGTATACAGTCACCAGATAGTGTATACAGGGTACCAGATAAGGGCTCGCGGCGTCTCCCCCCCTCCCCCAAGTCAGGACAAGTCCGGCACTTACCCCATCTAGTAGGCAGGCAGGAGTGTGCAGAGTTCGGCTTGCGGAGAGCGAGTTAACAGTGTGCAAAGTCAGCGCTTGCAGTGAGCGGGCTGGAGCCTGGCTGGCAATGGAGTGGCAGTGGACTGTCCTCCTCTCCTCGTGGATGGTCTGTGCGGAAGTCCCGGCGGAGTGCTGTGCCTGTGTGAGTAATCACACAGCCAGCACATCCGCCACAGTCCCGCCCCCGCCCACAGCTTCCAATGACAGAAAGTCATTGGCTCTGATGGCTCAGGGGGCAGCCAATCAGACAATGTGTGTGCGCCTGTTCAGCGCACACACATAGTCTTTTATGACTGACCAATCGGCTCACTACTTGCTGTCAGCTGACAGCAAGGAGCTGAGGGGGGCCAGGCTGACTTTTTTTTTTCCTTCTTGTCACCGACAGGGAGGCGGTGCCCAAGCGCCCCTTATGGACCAGCCGGGAAACAAAAACCGGCACATCACCCATGTCTGTAGAAAGCCCTGTGTTGTTTACATACACACAAAGCTCTCTCCTGTCACTCACTCTGATGATCAGCGTGTCCCTGCCATAAATCATTGGCCGGGAACCGGTGATGGGCATGTGCTGGAGCAAGCAACATCACAGCCTGGCAGGAGGGTGCCCCCTACCCGTAAATGCAGAATCACGTATATATACAAAAAATACAGTAAAACTGCAGTGTGTGGTCCGCAAGTGGCTATAGTCCATTTTAGGAGCAAGCAAGAGAGGGTGGCTATGTTCTACTTACAGTGGGGCCATGGAAAACAAACATAGACACCATCTAACAGGAAGAAGGATCACAGGAGCAAAAAAAAAATTTTGGAATTTGGACGATGCTAAGAGCAATAGAAGGGACTTTTTTGAGTTAAAGTTAAAATAAACCCTCCAATCCTTTACATCTAAGGAAGCTGCCATCTTGGCCTTTCTTTGATCTGTAGTTGCCACGGTGCTGCACCCAGGGTGACTTTACTGAAACAGGACTGTTGCACTCAGCAGTAATTTACACACACATGAAGTTTAATGGCATGCCAGTCTTAGGATTCAATATTGAGTTGGCCCACCCTTTGCAGCTATAACAGCAACTCTTCTGGGAAGGCTGTCCACAAGGTTTAGGAGTGTCTATGGGAAGGTTTGACCATTCTTCCAGAAGTGCATTTGTGAGGTCAGGCACTGATGTTGGATGAGAAGGCTGGCGCACAATCTCCGCTCTAATTCATCCCAAAGGTTTTCTATTCGGTTGAGGTCAGGACTGAGGCTGAGGTCCAAAATGTCTTGGTATGCTGACACCTTAAGAGTTCCCTTCACTGGAACTAAGGAGCCAAGCCCAACCCCTGAAAAACAACCCCAAACCATAATCCCCCCTCCACCAAATGATTTGGACCAGTGCACAAAGCAAGGTTCATAAAGACATGGATGAGCGAGTTTGGGGAGGAAGAATGGTCAAACATCCCCATAGACACTCCTAAACCTTGTGGAAAGCCTTCCCAGAAGAGTTGAAGCTGTTATAGCTGCAAAGTGTGGACCAACTCAATATTGAACCCTATGGACTAAGACTGGGATGCCATTAAAGTTTGTGTGCGTGTATAGGCAGGTGTCCCAATACTTTTGACAATATGCTATACTGTATGTTTAGGGCAGTATGTGCCCAGGGACAAAAACAGGGAATGCAGACTGCTTGATATTCTGCAGAAGATTGTGAATGGGCTGGTAACTGTCCTTTATTGCAGAAGGGACAGTGGATGTCTCTTGTGCAATAAAAAGCCTGCCTGGTTCTGCTTTAATTCCTTGATAAAATGTCACCTAAAATCAACGATTTACTCTACTTACTCACAAAAGATTTTTATAAAATCACTTAAAATATATAACAGTAACATGAACAAGTATATTACATATAAAGTATTTTGTTATCCTACTTTTTTATGTGTAAAAAAACACAAATACAAACTCATTAAATAGCATTTTTATTATTTATAAATTAGTATAATGCTCACATGAGCAGCTCTCCACTAAGGGCTCATTCACACTACCCGCATGCTTGACCCTTTGTTTTAGCAGGCTGGCAGCTGTGCTTTTTGACTGCAGTGAAGGGGTAGTGTGGTGTGTGTTTCAATGCATCACACTGTTTACTTTTTTCTTTTTTAACTTTATTTGAAGTGTCCAAAATGACGCTTCATTCTTTTTGAATGAGTGCAGAGGCATGCTCCGTAGGAAGGTTCCCACATTTGAGGTTAAAGTGTTACTAAAGCCTTTTCTAAAAATTTAAAATGACAAACGTCTATACTTACTTGCTATGTGCAATGGTTTTGCACAGAGCAGCTCTGATCCTCTTCTTTTGGGGTCCCCCGTCTGACACAGACAGCAGGACTCGGCCCCACCCCCTGTGTCATCAACTTTGATTGGCAGCAGCGGGAGCCAATCACTCCCGCTGCTATCAATCTGTGCGATGAGGAAAGAGACAGCGGCAGGAGCCGCTGCACTTGTGCACATCGCTGGATCGGATCAGGCTCAGGAAAGAGAAGGGGGGGGGGGGTAGCTGCAGCAGAGAAGGTTTTTTTCATCTTAAGGATCCTTTCACACGCACGGACCATTTAGGTCCGCCTGTCAGTCTTTCAGGCGGACCTGAACGGACGCTCCATTGTCCTCTATGGAGTGACAGATGTCAGCGGTGACATGTCCACTGACATCCAATCCGCTAAACACAGACGGATGGAAACCCTATTTTTCATCCATCTGGCGAATCGGATCGGATGAACAGGGACAGACGGTCTGTGTTCATCCAATCCTCCATAGAGGAAAGCGGAGCTCTGACAGATCTGTTTCTGCACGGAGTGCAGAGACGGTCCTCTCATCCGCCGGATGGATCCCTGCTGAGCAGCAGAGCCTGTCAAAACGTTTGAAAGGAACCTAATGCAGAGAATGCTTTAAAGCAGAGTTCCAGCCTCTAAACTAAAAAAAATGTAAAAGTCAGCACCTACAAATACTGTAGCTGATGACTTTTAATATAAGGACAATTACCTGTCCAGGGATCCCGCGATGTCAGCCCCCCCCGAAGACGATTCATTGATCAGTTTGGGAGCAGGCACTGGCATTGAACTAAGGGAAACTGGCAGTGAATCCTCCAGTCCTCACAGCTGGTTTCCTACTATGCATGTGCAAATTGTGCTGCACTTTCTGAATGGCCGTCGTCTTCTGGGACACACACAGGTCCCAGAAGGCAGCAGGGTGGGGAGGGAGGTGGAGAGGCCGATGCAAATGCAGAGATGACGTACCTCCCCGCGGCGAGGTAGGATGGAAGTCCAGATGGAGAAATATAAAAAAGCAACCCCCCCTCCCAAAAAAAGGATATCCAAAAACGAAGGGGGTGGGATGCTCATTTGTCCTAGAGCTACTTTGATTTTAGCCTGGAACTCCGCTTTAAAGTGAAAAACTTGAAGGCTTTAGAACCATTTTAATATTAAGAATGTTTATTTCAGTTCACAGGTGCTGAGTAAAGCCAACACGTTTCGGGTGAAGTGCCTCTGCCTTCATCAGGGCTGTGATGGTGGGTTTAGTCTTGACTGACCTGCAACTGGAGGTAAAGTAGAGCACAAGCCCTTTAGGTGCTGTCAAATGTTGGAGAGCCGGCACGGTCATTTCCAACCACATTCACCATTTTAGCCCTGATGAAGGGAGAGGCACTGCCTCTGAAATGTGTTGGTTTTACTCAGCATCTGTGAACTGTAAACTTCAATAAACATTAATAGCCTCCAGTGTGACAACCGTCCATACTGAGCATGCCTCTACTGTACACTCATTCAAATATATCTTGCAGAGCACCTTTCCTTCACTACCAGAGAGGCAGCAATGGAGACCCTATCAAGGCATACCCACGTCATGCCCCCTTGAAGGACAACATATCCAGGATCACCTCCAGGGACACCAGTCTACCTACTGGTCCACCGCTATCAGACGCGCACATTGTGTTACTTCATTCATATCTCTGCACTTCAGTACCATGCAGTGCGCTGCTGTTTACTAAAGGCAAATAGACTGTGCACTCTGCAAGTGCAGTTGCTCCAGAGTTTAGTAAATGAGGGGAAGCTC
Source organism: Glandirana rugosa (assembly GCA_018402905.1). NCBI lineage: Eukaryota > Metazoa > Chordata > Amphibia > Anura > Ranidae > Glandirana > Glandirana rugosa. Next base: position 235,243 of record BLSH010460694.1, on the reverse strand, counting down.
TGCTGACTTCCATCATCCAATCAGGTGCAAGCAAAAATGTTGTTGTTTTTTACTTCCCTTGCATGTGATTGGGTATTCTTTGTAAAGTGAAGCTTCATATTGTTTACTGAGCTCTGGAGCTCCACAGTGCCTACCTGCGCGCTGTGGTAAAAGGCTACATGGCTACATTTTACTGCAGCTCACTGAACTGCACCTCCGAGCTATGTTGCAGTGCAAACAGGGCACACAGAACATAATTGTTTTCTATGTGCTCTAGCATTGTATCTACTGTAGAAAATCGCCCATCACTTTACTGTGTGAACAAGTTCTAAAGCATTTTCTAGCTTGGGGAGGAACAAAAGCAGACGCTTGAAATCAAAGAATAATAGAGGCCCTACTGAAAGTAATAAATTCTTGCCTGCTGTTCTTATGGTGTAACATCAGATAAAGGCGAATAAATTCACAGTGCGCTGCACATAAATCTAAAATCCAGGAGGATCTAATGTCCCAGCGACTTTGCAAACAAACATCAGTGTAGTGTCTCCTGCTCATAAAAGAAATGACTTCCACTAACGACAGTTGTTTGTGTCTCCTAGGATCTGTTCCTCAATGAGTAATACATGTAATACTCTAAAGTGTGCTATACAAAATTGCCCTAAAAAAAACAAAAAAAAAATGTATTTTATTCTTTCATTCTTTGTTGCTTTTTAGTGCTGCTGATCCCCTGCAGAGCCTTAGCAGTACTCCAGCAATGACCGCATGACATTTCTCAAGGCAGGATTTGTCGTGTGACAACAGTGCAATGCCTATAACAGGAAGTGCCTGCACATGGACCTTCACTGAAGGATTACCAGATGTTAGTTTAGTGAATTCTCCAGCTTTAATTTTTTTTTTTTTTAGAAACTTACATTAACATGTTAAAACTTGACATTGATAATTTAGTAATTGGATTTATATCGATTTTAATTCATACATCGCAGTGCAGTGGGTCTTCTCAGATAGGCTGAGCTGGATTTCTGCATAGCTCACATAGGACAGGACATGGCCTAGAACCATATGGTTACAGTCAGAACCAAATAAACTGTGTACCATAAAAGGTTCTAGACCAACCTCTTTACCCCCTAGGAACCTTTCCAGATGTAGCCGACAGTGGACTACAGTTACCTGGTTCTGCAGACCACCCCCGTGATTCTCCATCTGTTCCTGTGTCCCTCTAGTGCTGGGCTCTAGTGACTGACGTAGGGTTGCCACCTCATCCCTTTAACCCAGGACACATATGAATTGCACAGGCTCTGAGGCTAATTTAATGCAGATAAGGCACCAAGTGAGTTTAATTACCACCTTATTCAGCCACAGAACCTGTGTAATTAATGTGTTCGGGTTTAAAGGGATGAGGTGGCAACCCTAGTCAGTCACTAGAGCCCAGCACTAGAGGGACACAGGAACAGATGGAGAATCATGGGGGTGGTCTGCAGAACCAGGTAACTGTAGTCCACTGTCGGCTACATCTGGAAAGGTTCCTAAAGGTTGATCCAGAGGAAGGCGAAAAACCCCAATAAAGCATCCAATCTGCTCCAGTGGGGGAAAAACTACCTTAATCAGCCACAGAACCTGTGTAATTAATATGTGTTCGGGTTTAAAGGGATGAGGTGGCAACCCTAGACTGACCTCATATTTTTGAGCCAAGCAGGGAGGATTGTGGAACTAGTAGTCTTTTGAGCAAACGTTCTGGAGTATCGGAACCATCCTTGGACTACACATCCCAGAGGGTTCTCTGCAACACCAAAATACATCTGGGATACAAAAGGGAAGCAGATCTGGTCCCTGCACTCATCTTCCTGGGCTCCATCGAGTGAACACCTCTGCGCTGCTGTGTGGAAGGGTTGCGGTCTACCAAACGGCAATCCAATGACTACAGCCCAGCCCCAGAGTGCCCAACTCTGCTTGCTGTTCGCGAGACATCACCGCAGCAACACCTCATCAGACGGATCCCACAACCGCCCACGTCCAGCAGCTGACCGGTCATCTCCGTTTGTTCTGCAGAAGAACATCTCATCTAGGATCGATGTTCAGGAGGTTTCTATCAGGCTCTTCAGTTGGTGAGAGGGCAGCCGCCCACCAGTTACAACCTCTCCCTTGTTATCTTGCTTGGACACTGTGCACAGACACCTTGCCCATGGAAACACTTTATTGCATTACATAAGACACTGTACATAGACATCTATACCCTGAAGTACTTCAAGGAATGCCACTAGCCAGTTTAAGCTGTTCTGATTACCTTAAAGCTCAGTTCCACTCTATTAAAAGTCAGCAGCTACAAAGAGTGTAGCTGCTGACTTTTAATTATCGGACACTCACCTGTCCCAGGCTCCAGTAATGCAGCCTCCTGCAGTGTCGCTCTTCTCCCCCTCCTCCGTGCTCCAGTGTGGGCACCCGACTTTGGCTTCAAAGCCAGGCGCACTTTGCGCCTGTGCAAGTCACACTGTGTGCTGTGAATGGCCGGCATATCTTCTGGGACCTGTGACGTGTCCCAGAAGATCGCCGGATGGGAGGGGGGAAGGTGAACTACCTTCCGGCTGCGCAGCGCCAGGAGAGAATGTGGACCTGGGACCCTGTGAAAACAGGGTCCTCGGCCCCCCCAAAAAAATGACATGCCAACTGTAGCATGTCAGGGGATCACCTTCCCTTAAAGCGGAAGTTCCACTTTTGGGTGGAACTCCGCTTTAACACCACTGTGTCATATCTTGGATATAATTCAAAGAGCTCCAATTGCCGGTGAAGATTACTGCAGGCCTACACTTTGGACATTGTTGTTACCATTAGTTAAAGGGCCCCTATCCTATTCCTATCCTATCTGGTCTCTCATTAGGACGTAAAGGTTTTATAGGCCAGCCTGGGATTCCCCTTTAGTGTGGTATCGTATTGCAGTAAGGCCTCTTTCACATTGAGGCGCTTCTAAACTGCCAGTAAAACACTGAGTGCTTTTGAAGAGCTTTTCGGGCGCTTTTGAAGAGCTTTTCAGGCGCTTTTGAAGAGCTTTCCATTCATTTCAATGGAGAGGGGCATTTTTTCACCGCCCTGCCAGCGCACCGCCCCAGTGTAAAAGCATTCATTGATTTTAATGGAAATTTTCATGAGCTTTTCAGGCGCTTTTTTCGTGTGAAAAAGCGCCTCAGTGTGAAAGGGATCTAACTAGTGGATTCTTTTATGATCACCCATTTGTTCTCTAACTCTTGTTTCACTGTACATATGTATATTCTGCATCTGTGATTCTGAACTGTATTTAAGCTGTTTTCTCTTGGGGATTCCTCAACCGATTCTTGGCTGTTATCCAGGACTCAGCTGATCAATAACTCCTTGTACACATACCTTTGCTTCAGTAAAACCTAAGAGAATATTTTATCTAACTCGTGTTGGACTGTCATTTAAAGGTGCCTACAGAAATGTCTGAACCCAGAGTGTCCGGTGGGCTGGAGGGTTCACAGGGTCAGGGAAGTGCAGATGAAGACGTAACTTTAAGCAGCCCTCAAGGGGGCAGTGCTACACAATTTTTTTCAGGTCTGGTGGAACCCCTGCTACAACCAATTCATTGGGGGTCAGTGAGAAAAATTAACCTTACATCGGTGACCATGTGGAATAATGCTCAGAATGCCACCCCCAAAGACAGCTAAAAGATGATTGGTGTCATTTATCTGGCTCTGCCAAGTGGCACTGGCCCTGGAACTATGCAGGCACCATCAGATAGGAGGTCAACCAGGCACAATTTAAAATATAAGTAAGGGTTTTTTTTTATTTTATTAATACTTACCTAGGTGGATGCAGCAGCGGACCAATGCTGCATCTGTCCCCCGTCACCTCTACACTGGGGGGAGTACAACTGGGGGAATCCATAGTGGAGAAGGATCTGGGGGTTTTGGTAGATCATAAGCTTAACAATGGCATGCAATGCCAAGCTGCGGTTTCCAAAGCAAGCAAAATCCTTTCTTGTATTAAGAGAGGTATGGACTCCAGAGATAGAGACATTATTTTCCCCTGTACTGTATTTTTGTGAGTCTCAGTGCTAAGTGCCTTTGCACCCACCCAAAGGGTGTCCCGGCCCTAACTCTCTTTCCCCAGTTCTTTAAGAGAAAATAAATCTCTTTTTGTTCTACATCATCAAAGTGTCTGGCGCCCAACTCAATTGTTCTATTTGCACCTACCATGCCTATTAACCCACTCTGTGAAGATGGATGTCAGTTGTCCCTGACTCTGGAGGTCACCATTTGGCCTATGGGGGTTGGGGCCATGGCTACAGAAGGAATTGTTTCCTATCATTTGTGTCATTTGACCCCATTGTTGGTGTCATTGGGAGGAACTGTGCCCCATCTTTGGTGTCATTGGAAGGAATTGTGCCCCATTGTTGATGTAATTAGGAGTAATTCTGACCCTGCATTGGTGTCAGTGCGGGAAATATGTTCCATTGTTGGTATCAGTGGATGAAAATAGTGCCCCAAGGGCCGGATAAAAGCAAGCAAGGGGCCACAGTATGAAGATCGCTGTTCTACACTAATAATAAAATGTGTTTTATTGCTGTTGTGTCCCTACTAGATATCTCTTCACTTCCTGCCCAGGTGACAACATTGTGACAGACACAGACAGATCCCACACAGCAACAACAAATATTTAGGTTGCCCATAGATAGTTCGTTTTTTTGTTCAGTCAGCAGGCTGAACAGAAAAAAAAGCTAACAGATTCCTCCATTCATACAAATGAGGTAGATGGAAGAATCCCCTCCGCTGGGACATTGAATTCTGACAGTGACACATGCTGCTGCCAGAATACCACTGATCAGCAGCTGAAGGAAGGTGCACGTTTTCCTCCAACCTGTAGGTGGAGCTGCATTATTGCCACAGGTGGAGTGGAATGTGATAAGGGAATTATCCTCTTATGGATTCCGTCAGGATCTGGAGGCTGCAACCTTTGGAGATCTGAGGCAGCCTACTTAACCAGGAAACTTATATATAGGGTCTCCCACATCATTCGGGTGCACCTTGAGTGTGTGGTAGGTCAGGGACAGAGGCCACACTGGCTGGGGAAATAGATTAGTGCAGGGAGAGGTTCCTGGCAAGTAGCATCAGGGCAGGGACAACGCCTTCAGAAAAGGCACATCCCGATAACCAGAAAAGTAATGTGGGGCTCTTCCTAGCAGCATTACAGTGCCACTGCAACCCCCCCCCCCCCCCCATTACGACGATCCTTCTCGGGGTGTAATGAAAAGACCAATAGCCCTACACGGAAAAGACTTCCGCAACAGGGACGGGACTACGATGAACGGTCCTTGGAGAGGGACGTGATTAGATAAAGGGGTCGGTCACACCGGAGACAGGGACTGGATGGTGTGTGAGTTCCACGTGGGCTTACTACACCCTCTGGGATATATATTCAAAGGACCAATTCATCCGACGGAGTCTAGAGGTTTCCAACGTCGGAGGTCTAGGACTGCCTTAGGTATTCTCCTATTAAGGGAATAGTGTAAGGTGAGGTGGACACCGTTATTACGTCGAGGTGGATGTCCAACCTCCTTTTGCACGTGGAAGGAAGTCGACGACTAGTCACCATAAGACCGTCGTCGTACACAGTGACAGTCTT
>BLSH010460694.1:212031-229626 GCA_018402905.1 Glandirana rugosa | reverse complement strand
AGTGCCACTGCAACCCCCCCCCCCCCCCCTCCAGCAGAAGCCGTCCTCTGGTAATACAGGCCCAAGCCTGGCAACACTGTGTAAGCACAAACTGTTGTATTGCCTTATATCAGTGCCTTCCAGAACTGTTTCCACAATTCATTACTCCTCCCTGACTAGTTACCTTGCACATGGGGCCCACCTACACACTGATCGACAAACGTTTTTTTATCATGTTCTGTAGCCAAGTGCTGGCTGTGTCGTTACCTTCACTCCTTCACTCCTTTGTGGGCTTTATATGGAACTCTTTCCCCCTAGTGCTCAACATGGGGAATAATCACATCATTTCCTGACTGCAGAGGAGAAGCCACACACTGATAGCAGAGGATGGTGGGACATGTAGTCCCGTCACCTGGATTTACATTAGACTTAATACTGTTTAAAAGTTCAAGTTCCAGTGTGCCGAAACACCCATGAATTCTGGGCAAGCAGATAAATTGGACTGTTCTGGGCAGGCTCGCTATTATAGGACATGGGATTCAGAGCTGCAAGAGCCTGAGGCTGTCAATCTGGGTGCTGTTGGTGGGCACCACGGCCAAGGCAGAGCTGGGACCTCTCACCCTGAGGGCTGCATCTCTGGGTGCAAGATGGCTGCTGTTGTCACCGCATCCGCTGCTTTGCTGATTGGGTTCACACCCACGCAGTCATCGCTTGATTTCTGGACCTACAGGTTGCCAGTCGGGCACCTCACAACTGGCGTCAGACATTCAAGGGCCTGTGCAGAGACATCCTGTTTCCCAGGACCCTTGTATCAGCCAAATTGGTGAGCAGGCAGAAGCCCATCTTATCTCTGACACTTTAACTAAAGACCCTGCATGCAGACACCTGACCTGTTGGAAGGTCTTTGCTGGGGAAAATACAACATCTATTCAATTCAGCTTTATTGGCCTTCTACTGCACAGTAACATTTCTGGGCCCCACCATAGCTAGCTGAAGATCAAGAATGCCCATTTTCCAAGGACCTCCTCTCATAAAAGAAACTCTGTTCATAGGACTTCCGGCAGGCATAGAACTGTTTTATTAAAGGGAACGCCTACACAAATCATATAGATTGTTTACTTCATATTTTCCATGGCATCCGGGCCTAGGGGGAGCTGACTGACTAAGTCTTCTCTTCCACCCCTCTTGCTTTTGGTTTCGTTAATCTGTTACAGCCTGTTTATCGTAGCCTTTTGATCTATTGCTATTGTTATCTTTATTGTGTATCTGGGCGATTCCGTTTTACTGCAATGTCACTCAAATTGGGTTATACCTGTAACCCCCTGAGGGCCTTTGAGGACCATAAGATTACCATCAGCAATATAAAAATAATTATATTTTTCCCTTTAAGAATGTATTTGAACAATAAATAACACCATTTCCACACATTTTATTTTTTAAGTTCGTACACTTCAGTTGCTGTAACTAAGCTATTTCATGAAATAACTGGCAAAAAGTTAGATCCATTTGTTGATAAGAACTAATATTTTGACTCAAACCAAAAAAAAAAAGTATTTTAAGTTCTTAATCAGATGATACAGGCAATTAAAAACATGGGACAAATACGTCCCTTGGTCCTCAAAGGGTTAAAGATATCTGACCCCAATGGTTGCCCTGACCTAGCAAGTCCCCCAATACCTCTGACATTATGGGTTCAGACATTTCTGAATGTAAATATGCAGGCACCAAACTATGACACCATAATAAAGTTAGTTCTTTAACTTTAACTCTGTGTTTTTCAGGTAAACAGACCATCAAGGTATGACATATTCAAATATGAAGTTATTAACCCTTAGCACGATAAACAGGATAATTATGAACATAGAGTTTCAATGAGAAAAGAGAGCAGAAACGTGTAACCTGAATAAGGCTTATGACCACAGGTAAGAAAAGGGAAGGAGGATAACCAGCTTTGTGTCGGACTACTCCCTCTTGCCCCCTGACACCGCAACCCCACAATGAACACAGATACTAAAGAATTTTTCAACAGACTATACACAAAATATAAGAGCCTGGTCTCTGAGAAGAGTTCCTTAAAGATATGGGTAAATGTGGTACTCAGTGTCCCTTTGATGGGGGTGGGGTGGGGGGGGATAGGGTAAGAGGAGTCCTTGTGTTTGCAGGTGCTCTGTGCTTTCAGCTAGCTCAAACAAGAGGCCCAGTACATTTCCTGGACAATAACATCCAATGTTGTATCAGCAAATGCAAAGTGTCTCCTGAACAAAGCTTTAGTGAGAGGAGCAAGGTAAAGGTGTCTGCATGCAGTTTCTCTTAGGGTGCAAAGAGGGTGGGCTTCTGCCCGCTCATTGTTCCAATACAAAATTGGGGAGAAGAAAATAGGGGCTTCCCCCAAAAAGCAGTCACTTCACGGACACCATGGTTAATATAAAAATACTTTATTCAAAATTCAGCATAATAACCAGTTGAAAAATTGAAATGACCTTCCCCAATCTAATTAAAAAACAAGAAAACGTTGTCTATCTACAAGGGGCAGATGCAGCTGCTCAATCTCCTCTCACAAACATTCCAGACACACCAAACTGAGTTCAATATGACCATCCACTGGTCTACAGATGGGCTTGTCAAGTTATTGATTTCAAGTAGAAATAGAAGGAGTAGTTGGAGTACCGTATTGAATGACACCCAAACAGGAGAATTCTCCCCCTGCACCATCATTGCACTTTAGGATCTGGAAATTGATGTGCATTGGAAGATCCCTGTGCCTGAACTTTCAAGCCCCTATACACCCAGCCACTTGATAGACACCTATTTCTACTTGAAATCAATAACTTGATAAACCCATCTGTAGACAAGTGGATGGTCATATTGAACTCAGTTTGGTGTATCTGGTGTGTGTGTAAGGTGAATGAGCAGCTGCGTCACCCCTTTGTAGATAGACAACGTTGTCTTGTTTTTAAATTAGATTGGTGAATTTTGAATAAAGTATGTTTATATTAACCATAGTGTCCTTGAAGTGACCACTTTTTGGGGGAAGCCCTTGTTTTCTTCTCCCCTATTTTTGTATTGGTTACTAGGCCACTGGACTGCACCCTTTGCAATTTGCACGCTGGGTGATGGGTTAAATAAGATATACTTTTTGATCCATCAGGCTGGTAAATATATGGAAACCTGATAATTACTAAACTAATGATTGATCCAGGTTGTAACCTTGTTCTTCTGCTTACCGATCCAGATGATACCAGGCTTGTAGAAAGGTCCTGAAGCAGGCTACTATGAAAACTGTGATCAGTATTCACAGGAGCCCAATCTGTACTGCAGCCGATGAGGCTGGCCTCCCGATGGTCCCCATGCCAAATTTCCTGATGACGGATGCGTCCACCGGAGGCTTCCCTTGCTGCCTAGGCCAGAGCACAGACTCCCACTCCTTCGACACAAGCCAACACAAGCCATTTATCCACTCTCCCAGCATTCTGGGAACTTGTAGTCCACGACGATCATCCCCAGTGTGAAGCTTAGCTCTTTAGACTACATGTCCCAAGATCACCCACTCTTCTGTAAGTTCTCACTCACTCTGCATTCAGGATGTGACAAGACAAAGTACAGGCTGAACACTAGAGGGAACAGTTTCTCTGTGACAATGCCGGCAATTTGGCCAGCTCCTGGCTACACTTGCTAATCATTGGTGTCTTTGCATTTGCATGTTCTGCTTGAAGTATGTCAGAACCCAGAGTGTCAGAGGTGTCAGGGGTCTTGCAAGGTCAGGGCAACAACTGGGGACAAACAACTTCCAGTGGCCCTTGCAGGGCTAGCGCTACAATTACTTTGCCAGAATTGATCAAATGATCGACTTCTGTCAACTAGGGATGGCCATACACTGATCGAAATTCGGCCAGTCCCTGCTGAACTGAAGAATTTTTAATCAGTGTAAGGCCAGCTTTAGGCATTCTAATGATTAACTAAAAAAAAGAAAACAATTGCCAAAAGATGCATTGTAAAAACAAAATGTCTTTATTTAGCAAGTTATGTGTTATTTAGATCAAGATCAGGGCCGGGACTAGGTGCCCTGGGCGAAGATGGCAAACTGCGCCCCCCACGGGCATCCCCACATGGGCGTGGTCATCTTACTAACACCTCCCCTCCCCTCCCCTAAGGAATCTTTGATACACTGGGATCCTCCCACGATTTCTTAACATTAAACAAAGAACCAGAGTACTCTAATGGGACCTGGAGGGGGAGTCTCTCTAATGAACGCAGAGAGGGTCTCTGTTAGAGAGTCTGTTAGAAAGAGCCCCCACCAGGCCCCATTGGAGACTACAACGGAGTCTATTGGGACCTGGATGTGGGTCTATCTAACAGAGGTCCTCTCTGTGACCGTTCGAGAGTCTCTGATAGAAAGAGTCCCCTCCAGGGCCCATGAGAGACTACATTAGAGTGTCACTAAACAATAGTAAAAGTAAACAAAATTATATTAATAGCACTTTGATGCACAGGCCCAGCCCTAGAAGACTTCACTTACCTTACATAATGGGTGCTGGGACTAGCTGCTGGTCCTCCCGGGGCTAGCTGCTGGTCCTGGTTCCTGGCTGCTGGTCCTGGGGCCTGGCTTCTGAGGCTGGGCTATTGGTCCTGGGGCTGGCTATTGGGGCTGGCAACTGGTGCTGGCTACTGGGGCTGGCAACTGGTCCTGGCTACTGGTTCTGGGGCAGGCTACTGGTCCTGGGGCTGGCTACTGGGGCTCGCTCCTGGTCCTGCGGCTGGCTACTGGTCCTGGCTACTGGGGCTGGCTACTGGCCCTGGGGCTGGCAACTGGTCCTGGCTACTGGGGATGGCTACTGGTCCTGGGGATGGCTACTGGCCCTGGGGCTGACTACTGGTCCTGGGGCTGGCTACTGGTCCTGGGGCTGGATCCTGGTCTTGGCTACTGGGGCTGGGGTGACTGAGCGATCGATGTCAGAGGAATCCCTGTCCTACAATTTCTGAAGGGGGGGCGCAATCAGGGGGGACAGCCCATACGGCTGCCCCCCAGGTTTCTTTTGCTGTTGTTCAGCAGGGAAGGAAGGGGGCGGGCGGCGAAGGCAGAGAGACCAGAGTGCCGCGACCTGCAAGCTATAGCCATGAAACATGAAGAAACTTTCACCCAGCGCGGCTGAACTCTTTCCTCATTTTCGGGTGCCGCTGCAGTAATCAGATTTTTATTTCCGGTCTCTTCTATATCAATCCACCGGGCAGACCGGAACTACATGTATTGTCACAAATAACAGGTGATTACTGCGTACCCGAAAATGAAGGGAAAGTTTTATGGCTAAAGCTTGCAGATCGCGGCGCTCTGGTCTCTCTGCCTCCGCTGCCCACCCCCTTCCTTCCCTGCTGAACAACAGCAAAAGAAACCTGGGGACAGCTGTATGGGCTGTCCCCCCTGATGGCGCCCCCCCACACCTCCAGAAATTGTAGCGCCAGGGGCATCCGCCCCTGCGTAGTACCAACCCTGATCAAGATCACAATGTAAAATGTTGTGTCTTCATTTTCATTGTGGGAAAACTGTGATAGTGACTCAGATCAGGTCCTTCAGTATCTTAGCAAGAAGTGGTCCAGCACACCGCATACATGCCAGGGATCTGTCAGGATTGATCCATGAACTCAGAATTTTCAGGTGTGTTTCGGTAGCTCGCATTTCATTTTCTTCAGTGCTCATGGTCTGTCCTGTACACGCCCTCTGAGGCCTCCATCAGCGTAGTGGTGGTCCTACCAAAGAGATGGGTGCCAGTGACAAGTAAGTTGGGTGGCACTGTAATCCAAACAGCAGACATCTGGTGATTTGCTTTTCTGATACAGTTTAGGAGTCTGTAAGTCAGCTTGTGGCACTCATTTATATCACTGATACGTAGGCGTCAAGTTTGCCGGGTATGGACATTAGCCAGGGAATTTGCTTTTTTATTTGTTTTTTTTTAAATACATTTTATTGTTTTTTTTATCAGAAGTACAAAGATCCAAAAAAGAATAAGGAAGATAAATACAGTTCTGATATAGGGTTACAAGGTAAATTCAACAACGTTGATGGTGACAGTAAATACAGAAGTTACCACTAACATTGGCTAGATGAAATTGCAGTATAGGATCCTTACTTAGCTTGTTAGTGGGTTAGTTTTCCTCCCGAGTGCGGGGGGGGTTCCGCCCTGGGGGGGGGGAGGGTGGGTGATGGGGGGAAAAGAAAAAAGGGGGGGAGTGGTCAGCCAAATGGGATTGTGCAGTCTTCGTTAAATTTAACAGTAAATAATAAGACCGTATATAAAGGTATCACGAAGCGTGAAAAGTTCTTTTGCGAGGTCAGGTCTTTATGGGTACTCACGAGTTTATCGTGGGTCATGTCCACATATACCAGTTGGGGTCATATACCGGTATTTAGCAAGAGGCCTTTGGACTGCTCGTATTTGGACCATTTCTTGGTGAAACTTGTCCTGTTGAGTGAGTGCGAGATTGCCAGGTCCAGTTTTTCCAATTTGTATAGATTTTCCAAGTCTGTCTGTACAGCTTTCAGTGTTGGGGGAGTCGTGGAGGTCCAGGACCTCAATATTGCCCTCCTTCCTACCATAAAGCAAGTAGATAGCCAGGGTTTATTGCCCTGGAGCAGATTCCTCAGGATCCTGTTCGCCTCTTTCATTAGGGGGTCGAAGGCCCCAAAAAGCAGCATATAGATGTTTCCATGTGGAGGGACTCCTGTTATCTCAGCAGCTAATAATTCCACTTTGGAATGACCAGAGCCTGTGGAGCAGAGAGGGTTTGGGGGATTTGCATAGAGGGCAATTGGTTCCCTCTGGATGGTCAGGTAGACGGAGATAGGGGATGTAAGCCCGGTGGGCTATCTTGAACTGTTGTTCCCTCCAGAATTCATTTGGAATATAAGTACAGGTGGTGTTGTAACCCTGGAGTATATGTTCGCTGGCAGTTGGAGACTCTAACACCTGGTTCCAGGCCTTGAAGGTCATAAGGTCTGGCTTAGAGGCTTGGAGAAGGGGTTTGTAGATGTCCGAAATTTTATGGCTCTTGGCGAGGACCAAATGATCAAGGATGGAGGTTTTGGTTCTGTCAGCTCTCATTGTGCATTGGCTGGTGGCGAAGCTGACCGCTTGATGGATATACAGGCTGTGGTGTAGTGGGAGGGCAAAGTCATTGCAGACCTGGTTTGGTGGGAGTGGTCGACCCGTGGAGTCCTCGAATAGTTGTGCAAATCTGAGGAGGCCTTTGAAGGTCCAAGAAGAATAGATGTGCTGGTGGGTGTCTTGAGGGAATAAGGGGTGGCCTTGGATTGGCAGCGCTTTGGAGTATCTCGGTGAAGTCCCCACTATTTTTCAGGATTCTCTCCAAGCCACTATAGTGTCTCTGATGAGTATATTGTGCTTCAGAGGTGATGGGATATCTTTGGTTTGGCAGTGCAGTAGTGCTGCTAAGTGGTGAGGGTGGGTCATTTGTGATTCCAGGTCCAGGTTAGAATACCTGGAAGTTCTCTTAATCCAATCCAGACCTACTGTCAGGATACAGGAAATGTTATACAGCCTAATGTTAGGGAGACTGGTACCCCCAATTGTTTGGGGAGGAACAACTTGTGTATGGAAATGCGGGGTTTTCTTTTTTTCCATATGAAGGCAGATATGGCTTTATTCAATCTTGTGACTTTGGAGTGTTTCAGGAGCATTGGGACTGTTTGGAGGGGGTAGAGTATTTTTGGGAAACTGTTCATCTTGTAAAGATGGCATCTCCCAAAAAAAGAGAGAGGGAGTTTTGACCAATTATCCAGCTCTGATATGATCTTATTGATAGTAGGGGTAAAATTTAGTGTGTAGATGGATGAAGGGGTCTTACCTATGTTGATTCCCAAGTATTTTATGTGGCTATTTGTGACTTTGAAAGGTATGTGGGGCGCCCAATCTGGGGGACGGGAGTGATAGAGGGGAAGAACCTCACTCTTGGTAAAATTGATTTGCAAACCCGAGAGTGTTCTAAAAGAAGTGAATATGTCTTTGATTAAAGGGATGTCCTCGTGTGGCTGGGCTGTGAAGATGAGGATGTCGTCTGCGAAAAGCACCGTGCGGATCTCCTCATCTCCTGTGGGGATTCCGTGGAGTCCAGGGTAGGTTAGTAGATGGAGAGATAACGGCTCTAAAGCTATGTTAAAAAGAAGGGAGGACAATGGGCAACCCTGTCTTGTGCCTTTTATAGAGTCTGATGGGGCTGGAGAGGTGACCTGCTGCCGCAACTATTGCCTCGGGCGCCGAGTACATTTCTCTTACGAGGTGCAGGAAAGGTCCCGAGAAGCCCATTTTAGTGAGGACCATATCTAGCCATTGGAAACGTATGTTGTCGAAGGCCTTCTCGGCGTCTAGGGTTAGTATGGCCTTCTCTCTGGTGGGGTCCTCTTTGGCTCTCTCCAGCACCATCAGCACTCTTCTAATATTGGACGTGGCCGATCTTCCTTTGGTGAAGCCTGACTGCGCTGGATGTATAATGGTCGGCATTATGTCGGCCAGCCTATTTGCTATAATTTTGGATAGTAGTTTGGAGTCCAGATTTAAAAGAGATATCGGGCGGTATGAGCCCGGGTCTGTGGGATCTTTGTCCTTTTTGTGGATCAACTTTATGTGGGCTCGAAACCCAGAGGGAAGGTATTTGTTGCCCTGTAATATTTCCTGGTAAACTGCTTGGAGAGGGGCGACTAACGTGTCCACTGCTAGTCTGTAGAAGTCTGGGGTAAAGCCATCTGGGCCTGGGGCTTTTCCTGGGGTGAGGGATATGATGGCATTGTGGATCTCCTGATGGGTGATGGGGGCGTTAAGTTGAGCCAGTTGGTCATTATCTACTCTGGGGAGGTCGGTTTCGCTTAAGAAGGCTGCCGCTTGCTTGTTTATTGGGTCTAAGCCATAGAGGGTGGTGTAAAACTGCTCTAAAACTCGATTTATGTCTTTTGGGGACGTGGCATAGTCACCCGAGGCTGATTTCAATTTCGTTATGTGTGTGGGGGAGTAGGGTCCTCTGCAGAGAGACGCTCCTGTGCTGCCGCCCAATGGTCAAAGTGGGATTTGGCACATTTCCAGGAGAGTCTGTTGGTTTTCGTGTTATTTTGTGCAAGTGTCAGCTGGGCCTGTCTAAGTTCTCTACTGGATTCGTGGTAGTTTTTTTGGATTTGTCTTTTGTAGCCCACTGCATAAGAGATGATCCTGCCACGCAAGACAGCTTTTCCCGTTTCCCAGAATAGCTTCGGGTTCGATGTGTGTGCGTTGTTTGTGAGGGCGAAATCTGCCCACGTATCCCTGATTATTGACTGAAGAGTTTTGTCTTTTGCAAGGTAATTTGGGAAGCGCCACATGGGGGTAGCAGTTTGTTGGGTTATGCCGGGGAGAGTTATTGTAATTGGGGAGTGATCAGAGATCACTATGCTTTCTATCTTGGGGTCAGAGGCGAGCGGGAGAAGAAGATGATTGAGAAGGGCATAATCGATTCTGGCTAGAGAGTCGTGGGGGGGGGGGGAGAGAAGAAGGCGAAATCCCTCACGTCTGGATTGGCCAGTCTCCAGAGGTCTGTGAGCTGCATGCTGTCCACGAACTGACCCAGGGGGGTGGGAGTGGGGGACGTCACGGGGCTCGGGGGCTTGTCTCACTTCGAGGACCTGTCTTATGCTGGGTTTATGACCTGGTTGAAGTCGCCTGCAATTAGATGGGGCAAGTGCATGTGGGGGGGGCGATGTGGGACACTAGGTCTTGGAAGAAAATTTTGGTGGGAGGATTTTGGGCATACACGTTTGTCAAGGCCCATGTCTTGGTGGGTGATGATTGGGTCAATGTGATATATCTGCCTGCGGGGTCTGAGTGGACTGATTCCACTTTGCCCTGGAGGTTCCTGCGTAATAGCACTATGACCCCTGCCTTTCCTTTCCAGCCACATGTAAAAAAGGGGTGGGGATACTGGTGACATCATGGCTCTAATATGGCCACATAGTCAATGACATTGTGGAAATATGGCCAAATTGGGTCAATGATGTCACCAGCACCTCTAACCCTTTGTTCCGCAGGGAGCCCTTTTGTTCCGCATGGAGCGGAATTCTCTTCAGATCGGGCCAGTGGTCTGCTATGTGAGAGTGTTTCGCTCAGGTTGGCTGGAACCTTAGCTCTTCCCTACTGAAGACAGAGAGGTGACCTGAATATGCTGCTTAATTGCATTGGAGAAACTAGCAACCAAGCATATATTTCAACCATCTATTTATCTACAGTTTATCTTTAAGGCTGTGTTCACACTAGTGCGAATTGGATGCGGGTGTCTCCGCATCCAATTCGCATGACATGAGAGTGTGCCCAGCTCTCAATGGAGCCGGTTCACACATCTCCGTGGTGGCCACGGAGCTGATTGCACAGGGGTCCTGTGCATCTTTGGCTTCATTTCCAGTCCGAATTCAGGCAAAAATTAGGGCCTGATTCATCCACAAAATGGAGAATAGGGACGCACCGGACCCCTGCTGTGAGCCGCGTCCACACTAAGTGTGAACCCAGCCTAAAGCAGATTTTTAGCAATGTAGCTGGGTTATACACATTGTAAAACCAGTAATAGTACACTAATAAAGCAATAAAAAGAGTTGTGGTGGAACCAAATCTTAGTAATCACTATTTTGAGAAATTTCTATCACTGTCAGAATCATATGTACGTTTCCCAGCTATGGCTATGTACTTTCCTTCATTGATGAGCCTACAGCATCTGTTCCCATACAATCAGTAATGTCTACACCTTTCTCTGTATTTCAGGGCTCATTGTAGGCCTCTGCTTGAATGCTTGCAGACCGGACAGCTGGATTACAGCCAAAGCAGAACGCCCCAGAAGCCAGAACTGCAAGGAACGAGGACTTAATCCCTGTCTTACCGCTTTCATAGTGGAAGAATCCAATTTTCCACTACTGAGGGGGGAACACAATAAGTTTCAATGTACGGGTGTATCCAAACTGAAAGAATGGCCTATAAAAATTCTAACCACTTTCACCTGTTTTTCTTCCACCAAATGTACTAATTTCCCTTCTTTGTCAATTTTATGCGCTTTGTCCAAATGATCCAGATAATAACGTCAGATTAGCCACGCAGACTCGAGTTGGACTATACTAGATAAATTGTGAAGGTATTTTCAATGTGGTTTAACCCTTGAGGTTGATGGCCAACGTAGTAGTTAGAGGTATGGAAGGTGTTGGGCTATAGTTTAACTCCTTCTGTCTTGTTTTGATGAAAGTAAAGATAGCATATATAAGTAAATGGGTATGGATTACAGTCTCATGGTTGTCTGTTTGTAAAGGAGGAACTGTCCTTGTTCCCCATAACAACTAGACTTTTCTTTTAATGTCACATATTATAATTCCCTGCCCTAAAAGACACCAGCATTAAAAACCTGGCCCCTCCACAAAAGAAGAGATAAATAAGTGACAAATGCAGCCATGAGAAAGCAAGACCTTTGTTGAACTCCAAAAAAACTTTTTTTTAGATTTGGATAGATTGGGTGAAGGTCAGGACCTCTTTAAGGTTTTGGGTGAAGGCCAGAATCTCTTTCAGGTTTTTAGTGCTGACTTTGTCTGTGCTGAGAACCCCCCCCCTTCACTGTTATCACCATCATTGGGGCCGGAATTGAGGAAAATCTCCCCAATAGGGAACCAGACAAAGACAAAGCCCGACAGAAACTCAAACTATTCCCAACTCCACCAAAATAGCGTGTTTATGTTGTCATCTGATTGCCTGCTGGAGAGATTTCTTCTTCTTAGTTCATATAAAGTTGGCCACTGTCATTGGGAAAGGAACTGTAACATATGCCCAGCAACCCACCAGAACCTACCCTAAGTTTAAAGACCAACTGCAGTATGGGGGACCACCATTACCTTTTTCTTTTCTTTTTTTTTGTACTTTATACATTGTTATATACATTATTTCCTTTTTTTGGTCCAGTTATGTGTCATCACAGGTCTACTTTCTGTGGCAATAAGCAGTCCTGAATGCTGCAGAGAGTGGTTCCATGTAATGACACGAGGCCAGAGATGAGTCCTTGATGACCTGAGCTCAACCTGAAAAAAGACTTCCACTGGATCATAGAGCAGTGAGTCTGTGGGTGGCAGAGCCAGAGACAGGATGAGTATTGCAGTAAGAGCTGTTTTTTTTATTTTTATAATGCTGGGCAATTAATTAAAAAAAAAATAGTGTAGCTGAGCTTTAAAATGAACCTATGGTCATGTGGGCTTTCAAGTATTTATAAGTTCTTAACAAGCCCTCACTGACCTGTATAGCCACAGGCACTGTGGGGCAATTCATCCTCAAAGTTCACAGCAGAAGCACTGAAGTACTTCTGAGCTCACTTTGTCCTTCAGCTCAACTCTCCCTGCACCTCCTCCCAGCAGTGACTTACCTCTGTTCGTCCTCCCAGAGCTCCTGCTATGAGTTTAAATTTAAAGAGAAGTGTGGGATTACAAAAAATAAATGTGCATACTCGCCTATGTGGATGCAGCATCGATCTGTTCCTGCAGCTTTTCCCCCACTGGCTCAAAGTCTGAGAACTGAGTGATCACATGACCGCTGATCGCTCATTTCTAGGTCTTCACTGAGCAGAAAGTGGTGACTGTCAGTCACCGGCTCTCTGCTCTGAACCCTCCATTGCTTACTGCAGAGTGAGGGTCTGCTTTAAAGATTTCAAGGTTGGAAGGCTGCTAAGTCACAAGGCATTAGATAACAAATTATTATGGGTGTTAATTTTGGCAGCAAATTTCAATTTAGTTTTAGTCTTAGTCAGAGGCATAACTAGAACCTTCAGGGCCCCAGTGCAATAAATTATGAAGGGCCCCCCTGACCCCTGGCCAGGGCCCTTCCCCTTTCCCACTGATCCTGGGGCCCTTTACTCCCATCGCGGGTCTCTTTATTAAGGTCCCCCAGTGGGACCCTTTCACAAGTTCTGCAGCCGGCCCCCTTACTGCTATCTTCGGGCCTCCCCATGGTGGTGAAATGCCAGGGCCCGGTCACAATTGCAACCTTTGCAATCTTGATAGTTCCCTCTCTGGTGTCAGTAGTTTTTAATTTTTATTTGAATTTCATTTTATTTTTTTACCATTTAATTTTATTTCTTTTACAATTTTATTTTTATTATTTTTTACAATTTTTTTTAGGAGCTCTGTTGGGGGGCTTTGATGAGATATCAGGGCTCTAAACAAATCTGAGCCCTCAATCTCCATCTGTGTAGCCTCAGCTGCACAGAATGAATGGACAGGAATAGTTAAGTACCAAGCCTCCCATTCATTCAGAAATGGAAGTATAGTAAAAACAGTTTACTATGCTTCAGCGATGAGTGAACCAATTGGTACCAATCACTGACTCTGTCCATTCAGAAAAGGAAGGAGCCGGTAAATGAAAAATTTACCGACCCATTCCCATCTCTCCATCATGACACATCTTCTACAGCAGCTGGCAGGAGAGAGGAGGGGGGAAGACAGCAGCTCTGTGGGGGGACCAGGGAAGCACCCAGGGACCCTGGGAACAGCAGAAGACAAGAAAACTGGATAGGAGCGGCGGTGGGGGCAGCATATAGAGGAGCCAATCTCCTCTATATAGGAGGAGCCTCTCCTATTCAGGTGTACAAGGGAGGCACACGGGCATGCCTGGAGCATGGGGCACGGTTGCAATTGCAACCCCTGTAACCCTGGTAAGCCCCTGGTCTTAGGACTAAAATGGCATTTTAGTTTTAGTCCCATTTTAGTCTTCTGCAATTGTTTTAGTCATATTTAGTCGACTAAATCTCCAGTACATTGTAGTTGACTACAACTCATTTTAGTGGTCTAAAACCTATTGGGTGTAGTATTTCTCTACAATTTCCAAACTCATTATATATGGCTGAAGTGAAAAATCAAATATGTTATTATTTATGGTATTGAGGTATGAACATGCACTACAGGCAAATGTTAATATGGACGCTAAATTTCAATTTAGTCTTATGCCTCGTACACACGGTGCTATTGTCGTACGACCACACGTCCAACTTTTCCCAAAATCGTCTGTCCGTGATTTTGTCTAGCGTACTGACGGGAATAAAGTTATCGTTCAACAAATGTGAACGTAGTGACGTGCTACAAGTGTATAAAGAGGAAGTTCAGTTTTCGTGCGTCACCCTTTGGGCCCCTTCTGCTAATTTCGTGTTTACACAACTGAACACTTCCAGGTCGTTCCTGGATTCCGAATATGCGTGTTTGTACTTTCTACTTTTCTTTGTCCAACTTCTGTACAGACGAGCTGAAAATCGGACGACGCCTTGTCGGCAGACAATAATTTTCTAGTCGTCTCATCCAGCTTTTGTTGGACGATAATTGAAAATCGGCTGTCGAATGGAGCGTACTAACGGTCAAATTACCAGATGACAGGCTGTCGTATGAAAATTTTCAGCCGATAATTGTACCGTGTGTACGGGCCTTTAGTCTGTTAACTAAAAAGGCATTTGAGTTTTAGTCCCATTTTAGTCTTTTGACTAAAATGCCATTTTACTTTTAGTCACATTTTAGTCATCTCAATTTTTTTTCGTTTTAGTCGTATTTTAGTCAACTAAAATAGTATTAATTTTGTCGACTAGAATGTTTTAGTCGACAAAATTAACACTGGTTCAGTGTACAACTAAAAACATATTTGTAACCTTCTCATCTTCTAAGTTAATAATTGTTAATTCAGAGATCATAAATGTCCAGGCAATTCATTTTGAATTAACACAAAAGGCAATCGGCCTCAGAGAGGGAGTACTGTGACTTTTGCAGTTTAGTAAACAGGTGCACATGCCATGTACAGTCTGCCATACAATTGAATGGCTGTATGTGGCTGTGCGCTTATAAACACTGATGCTTCTTTCCATTGGCGTTTACTTGCCTGTATGTCAGATGCACATGTGCAGGTAAATGGTGATGCAAACTTCAGCGCTTACAGGAGCATAGCCGTATGCAACCATTCACTTGTATAGCATTTACAGCTCCCAGGCACAGTAAAGAGGCGAGAAATGATGCCAAGCATCTAAAACGCTCATGTAAGCCCTATGTGCATAAGCCCTAAGACTCTATAATAACAGAGTTAGGCTGAGAATCTACAGTATCCTCATAAACAGCCGTCCCTCACAGTGAAATTTTTTCCAGGGTAACACAGGTGAACAGCCGGAGAGATCCATGGCAAAATAACACCCCACTGGAGCTGGAGTACTCTGGTAGCAATTGGGAAGATACTTCCAACACTATCTGGGTCTTCAGGAGAAGATGGGTGCTATCAGATTCTGGCACGGCTACCATCATGCTGATTCTGACACCCGGCTGCAGATCATTTGCCCAGGGACCTTTGCCTCATCAATGAGCTTCTGAGGGAGGGAGCTGAGGAATTTATGCTCCCTTGGCATGTCTAGGAACCCAGGGAGTTGTGGAAAATGGGGTTTTCGTTTGCATCCGAGCATGGTTAGTATATGGGCACTCCACTCCACTACTCTTTAGTAATTTAAATATCTGAAATACTTTTGTCCAGCATGTGTATAGCTAATGTACATACCTAATCGTGCCAGACATTCATTCACTTTGTAATTATGTGCACAAAATGTCCATCATAGTGTTCTTTTTTGGAGCAATATTTGAAAAAAACTGTGTTTTTTCCAGCTTTTTCTCCATGTTCTGGTATGTTCTTAATTATGCTTTTTTATTGCAGGCACATTTCCATACCCTGCAATTCTAATGTTGGGTACCGGATGTACTGCAACAGCGAGTCACGGGCTGGAACGCTGAATGTGTTATGGTCCAACAGCACCTTGATTCACCTCTGCCTGTAATAAGCTAAAACTGGACCTGCCAAGTTGTCCACAGTGATTCTCTCCAAAGAGATTGTAGTGCCAAACGCGTAGGAGGAGACATGAGATGAAGTCATGTATTCAGATACCCCTCTGCTTTTCCAATTATGTAAGGAATCTCTTATGATGTAGACTCCATCTTGCTATAACATTGTACACCGGAGAATTATCTTGGAGGCTAAGACTAACATAGGAAATGTATATTGGTTTGTCTACAGTGTAAGAGTCCATGGTCCAATGTCCAATGACATAAGTCTTAAGTAAAGTTCAGTCCCAATTTTGAAGTCAATGTGATGCACAACAACTGCCTGTAAAGACCAAGCTATGCAAGTAATGGTTGTTCTTTTTGTCCCTGCAGCAAACATTGCATATACACCACCTATTGTGACTTTCCCTAAAGGTAAACCATTCACTACCCACTGCAACCATGCATAAAAAAGTACACCTCTATGACCAAACATAACTAAACCCTGATGATAACCATCTTCTTTCTGCAGTGACGAAACCTAGTATATAACCATTCACCATCTATTAAAAAAGAACTATCCACCACTTGTACGGACTGAAATCTAAAGGTAAATATGCATTATTTGTAGAGACTATATCCTAAAAATTAGGGCTGAATGCTAGAGGTAAATGTCCTCCACCTACAAGGACTAAGTATCTACCACCTATAGGTACTAAACCCTAGAGGTACAAATGTTCCATCTAGGAGTACCCTGAAGCTAACTATCTTCTACCTTTGGGTACTCATTTAAAGGTAAAACATAAATCCAATATATGGACTTATCCCCAGAGGTAACTCTTTTTCACCTATAAAGACTGCACCCTAACAGTAACTATCCTTCACCATTAATAACCAAATACATACATTCAGAATCTTGGAAACCATCACCTATGCACCCAGGTGAGCTCTGTCCTAGAACAACCCTGGCATCTCACAATGCAATGCTACTAAGGCCCAAAGGTCAGCTCAGCCCTGAGTGATGAAAGGTATACCTCCAGAATTCCCTTTGCCATCTCCTCTAAAATAAACCTATCAAGAGAGAAATATTAGAAGCTGAAATGGCAGCCCTTGGTGCCTGGCTGTCATGCTGATGCGCTGGCTTCAATATTTTCTAAGTCACTGACCTGGAACAAGTGTAAAGATGAGGAAATTTGATATTTATTTAATGACAGGTGCAATTTAACACCTTAAAGAGACATTTTCACCTAATGAAAACTGTCCATGAAAGCATTGACCTATTGCCTGTGCCACCATACTCTGTTCTGATCCTGTGAAAGCGTCTGAGAGTACTGATCTCCCGGATCTCCTGCAGCTCTTACTAGTTTCTTCTTCTGACCTCAATGTCACTGCAGAATACAGTAATGACATGGAGGTTAGCAGGAGGAATTAGTAATTAGTATCAAAGCTCTTATAAATGTCTGTTTTTCAGTGGACTTGGAGAGGAACTGTTGCTCTGCATCAGAGTTGTGTAGACGTCACTGTAACTCCAGTCTTCTTCTTTGATCATTCTCGACGTCCTCTAGGCCCTCTAGTCATGAGAGTCTGCGAAAGTGTCCTAGTCTTGTCTCATACCACCGTGTCCGTTATCCAGTTACGAAAGTACCTGTCAAAAGTAATCCACTTTTACAGAGAAATTCCACAATTTAACGTGGACAGTAATTTATTTATAGTTTAAAGGAGTAGAAATGTGAACAAGGTCCAGTCACTGAATCTTTTATAACTTCGGTCGCGTAGTCGTACTGTCGGTCCGTGGT
>BLSH010460694.1:165711-180566 GCA_018402905.1 Glandirana rugosa | reverse complement strand
TTTCTAAGCAAAGAAAAGATGTTGTGTGTGAATAACAGATGTGCAAGCATTAGCGGCAATAAGAAAAGCGACAGACTAAAAAGAAGTGTTCTTCATCTTCACACTTCTTTTTAGTCTGTCGCTTTTCTTATTGCCGCTAATGCTTGCACATCTTTTATTCACACACAACATCTTTTCTTTGCCTAGAAAAGATGTTCTTCACACATTACATCTTTTCTTCATACATCTGGAAATAGAATAGAAGTTCTATTCTATTTCCAGATGTATGAAGTAACTTCATACATCTGGAAATGTTCCAATGTTAAGACAAACAGGATCGGTGAGAGAGGGCATCCCCCATTATATAACCCGACAGTTGCTGAAAATATTCCATTTACTCTTATTTTTGCCTTGGGGTTCTGATACAGGACCATAATCCATCTCATCATCCTGTCTCCAATCCCAATCCTTATCAGTACCTCTTTCATGAAACCCCAGTCAACCCGGTCAAAGGCTTTTTCAGCATCGATTGACATTAGGGCGACCGGGGTGCCACTTCTCTCTGCTTCCTGTATTAGTAAAATTGTCTTAAGGGAGTTGTCTTTCCCTTCTCTTCCTTCCACAAAACCCGTCTGGTCTTCTTGTACCCATCTCGGTAATATAGGTTTTAATCTTTCTGCTATGATTTTTGCGTAGATCTTCATATCCTCATTCACCAGGGATATGGGCCGGTAGCTTTCTGGAAGATCTTTATCTTTTCCTTCCTTAGGAATCAGAGATATATGAGCCATTAAAGCCTCTTCTCTTATTTTTTCCCCCTCTGCCAGTTTGTTATAATAGTCACATAATTTTGGGGCAAGGATGTTCTGAAATTTCCTATAGTAGATAAGCGGGAGCCCGTCAGGGCCTGGGCTTTTCCCAAGAGACATCCCCTTGATGGTCCTTATTACTTCCTCTTGTGTTATTGGATCGTTTAGATAATATTCTACTTCTTCAGCTGGGATTTTCAAGCATTCCGTCCTTTCAAGGTGTTTTATTTTTTCTTGCGTTTCCCTTTCCAAGGATTCTTTTCCTTCTTTTTGATTCCTGACATCATATAGCTTTGTATAGTACTTGTGAAACACCTCTGCTATTTCTGAGGATGTATGTACCATCTCACCTCTGCTGTTTTTTATCTGGGGTATGAATGATCTGCTCTTTTTGTCTTTCACTGCCCTTGCTAGCCACTTCCCTGCTTTATTTCCCCATTGGTGCTCCTGTTTCCTCACCAAGTGAAAAGCCTGTTTTCTTTCTTCCTCCAACACCTCCGCCAATTCTTCCTTTTTCTTTACTAGTTCTACTTTCACCCGGACTCCCGCTCCTCTGCTCTGGGATTCCATTTCTTGTATTTCCCTATATAGTTTTTCCTTCTTTTCTCTTCGTTCCTTTTTCTTTTTTGCTCCCAGTCCAATAAAAACTCCCCTTATGTATACTTTATGTGTTTCCCACAGTAGGGGCCTCTCAATCTCCTTGGTGTCGTTAATCATAAAGAAATTCTCTAGTTCTTCCTCTATCTTTAACTTAATTTCTGGATTTGCTATCAGTGACTCATTCAACCTCCAGCACCGTTCTTTCTGTGTCTGTATTCCTACTTCTATCTGTACCCATACTGGTGCATGATCAGATAGAGTCATAGCTTTGATCTCTGCTTTCTTTATCCTCAGGAGTTCTTTATGTTCCATAAGTACATAATCCAATCTGGAGTAAGTTTTATGCATTCCTGAAAAATATGTGAAGTCTTTTTTACTTGGATTTTGTATCCTCCATATATCCATTAATTGGTTTCCTAGCAGTAAGCTCTTTGTCTTTCTGAGATTCCGTTTTAATCCCCTTCCCTGTAATCCCGATGTGTCCATTCGTGGATCCAAACACATGTTAAGGTCCCCCATTATTATAAGGAGCCCATCTTTGAACGTCTCTAATTCTCTCAGTATTTTCCTCAGATATCTCTCCGGATCTTTATTAGGGGAGTAAATATTCACAATGGTATATTTTTCGTTCATTATTGTCCCTTTTATAAACAGGAATCTACCTTCATAGTCCGCTCTTGACTCTTCCAGGGAAAATATAACGTTTTTACTGAAACCAATGGCCACTCCTCTTGCTCTTCCTGAGGGCGAGTCTCCGTAGTACCACTTAAGGAAATCCTGTGATCCCAACTTGATTCCTGAGGTGTGTAAGATATGGGTCTCCTGGAGGCCAATTATATCTGCTTTATAAAATTGTAGTTCCTTTCTCACCTTAAATCTTTTTTCCGCTGTATTTAGACCCCGGACATTATATGTTATGATGTTTATTCGTCCCATTTTTCTTTTCACCCCCTTTTCCTAGTATCCCAACTTTGATTTAAACGCGGAGAGAGAGATCCCCTTTCCCCCCCACCCCCCCCTCTACCCCTCCCCTTGGGTGGGTGAACGGTTTTCCTCATTCCGTTCCCTATATGGAGCCCGTCTTCCTCTCTGGTACCCATGCACCATTTCGTTGTGCTCGGCCGCAGAGCACAAAAAAAAAAAAAAACACACCCCTCAAAGTTTTCTCACTACTCGTTCCACTACTTCCTTCCCCTTCTCCCCTCCTGGCGAGTCCAACCCCTCTTATACGCCTGGGAGGTCCCTTGATTGTTTCCCTCTTCTTCCCACCCCGGAAGGGGAGGTGGTTGAATATCTAATTTTTTGCAGAATTCCCCCAACTCTTCCGGGAATCTCAATACTGCCGTTCTACCCTCCTTTCTTCCTTTTAAGCAAGTGGGGAATCCCCACCAGTACGATATGTTTGCTTGCCGCATAGCTTCTGTGAGTGGTCTAAGTGTTCCTTTCCTCCTTAATGTTTCCGCTGACAAGTCAGAGTATATCTGGATTTTTTCTCCCTTACAGAGGATCTCCGGCATTTGCCTAGCTTTCCCCATAATTGCCATTTTCTCTTCAACGTAATGTAAACGTATAATAACATCCCTGGGGGACCCTCCCCCGCTTGACCATTTCCGTGCAGTTCTGTGGACTCTGTCCATTTTTACCTCCTCCGAATCCTTCTTTTCCAACATTGGTTTGAAAAGGTCTTGCATCAGCCCTCTTAGTTCTTCATCCTTAAATTTCTCCGGTAGACCCTTAACTCGCAGGTTTCTTCGGCGACTGCGATTTTCTTGGTCTTCCAGCCTATACATAATTGATCTGTTGTTCCTTTGGAGTTCCTTCATCTGTTCATTTAAATTTTCCAACTTTTTTTCATATATATCCAGTCTTTCTTCTGTCTCTTCCACCCGTTGTAAAACCTGGTTTATGTCAGTTCTTATCATTCCCATCTCATTTTTTAGTGTTGTTTCCATTTTAGATAACATTTCTGTAAGAGCTTCTTTGATCTGAGGGAGGCTTACCTGTGTTTCTTTGTCCAGTCCCTCTTTAGTAAGTTGGGTAGTTTGGCCTTTTTTCTTTGGATCTTCTGCTTGTTCTTTTCCATTTTTTGGAGGGGTTCCTTTGTTGTTTCCTTTCTTCTGAGTTACTTCCTCCTTCTGCCCCACTCCACTTATCCCCCGCCCGGGGCTTTTCTTATCTGCCATACTTGTTTCGGCAGCCATGTATCTTTGTATCCCCCCTGGGCTGGAGGTAGCTTGGCTGGTTTTTCCCACTGTTCCTCCTTTACTGGATTTCCCTCTTGTCGACATCTTTTTCACTTCCTCAAAACCCTTCCGAAGGGGTGGTGCAAAAGAGGGGAGAGGAAACAGGAGGGGAGGGATAAAAAAAAAAAAAAACTATAGAGAAAGGGGGCCCGCGGTGTCCCCCACGCTTCCCCCTGTCACCCCTTAGAGGTTTGTCCTTATTCCAGGATATGCAGATTTGAGATGTTAGTTAGCATCGACAGATCTCAGCAACCATATCGTTCCTTTCCTCCTTCTGCCTGTCGATCGCCTCTCATTCCTTTATTTTAACAACACTGTTCCCCTGTTAGCTGCCAAACTTATTTATATTTAAATTCTTGAGCTCTTATATTCATCCACCCATTAGTATTGTGTCCTCTTTATGTATATAGGCAGTACAGGAGCCCATTCCTAGTGGCTCTACATCCACTCCTAAACCACTCTTTAACCATTTCACAATGCGCTGTTAATACATATCTTGAGTCTTAACTTTTATTACTTATCTGCCACTCCGGATGATTCTGTAGGGGTCCTTAGGCTCTCATATCCTCCTTGAGTCCCCACAGGGTGAAGCGCTGGCTCTTACCAACTGGTCCCCCCTATTTCTCTTTTACCTCTGCGGCTATAGCTTAGGATCTCCTTACTCCCGGGTAGCCGCTCCGCTCTGTCCTCCGCTCTGTCCTCAGGGCGGCATCTCCACCAGCCCCAGCTCCAATCCTGCGCACCTCCTCGGCTCTCCGGCTCTCCGGCTTCCCTTCAGCGTCCTCGTGCATGGGTCGTGGGCGGGGAGCACGAGCGTGTCGGCTCCCTCTGACGTCGCGCTACATCATCGACAGTCCCTCCCTCTCTCACCGTCACCCCCTCACTTCTTAACGTGATCTCAGATCTCAATTTTCAATATGAAATGGAAAAATGGTTTGCTTTCAGATTCACCTCAATCTCCAAATTTGATAACAAATAATAAGGCTGACGGCAGGTCAGCCTGCATTTGTAGGAGGAGCCTGGGTGATATATACCCAGCCTCCTCCTACCTGTGGGCCGCGCTTTCTTCCGGGAAATCTTCCGTTTCGTCATTTCCGGCCGGCATTTCACACGCGAGGACAGTGTTCCGAGCCGTACAGGGGGGCTGGGTAAGTCAGGCTTCCAAGCCTCCAACAGCGGGGGGGAACTCGAGCCATCGCCTCTCCCGGCTCCGGGGCTCACGGTGCAGGTAAACCGCGGCTTGGGAAATACATGTGGTTCTCTACTTTCTTTAATGGGGCATCCTCTCAGTCACGGTCTGCTCGGGGGGGGGGGGGGTGGTTGCCTGTTCAGGGATGAAAGCTGGAAAAAAAAAAAATCATGTGTGGGAGCAGTCAATTTGGTCTAATCAAGGGGGAGGGGGATGCAGCAGTCAGGCTGGCGGCATGCCGGATGATCGGTGGCAACAGCGCTCGCCATTTCTCCAGTCAGCAGAACTGCAATCTACGGCTCAGTCAGTAGACGGCGTGCAGCAGACATTTTTCATAACCTTCGCGTTTTTAGCATACAATTTGTGGGTGCCATGGTTCCGTTCTTGCATACGCAGGGGCGTCTCTCTAATTCATTTCGGCTCTCCTTCCGCCGCCCACAGGGCCTCGGAGGAAGTGACAGCACATCATTTCAAAAAAAAAACCCCCATATATTTTTAAATCGCCACATTCCAGGTTTAGCGACTTTTAATCACTGTGCATCTTGCAGAAGGTTAATTTTAATCATTTCTGGTCCCTTCCGCCCACCACAGGGCCACGGAGGAAGGAGCGAAAAAAAAAACACACAATCCTCATTTCTGATTTCAACAGTCAAGTCGCTACATTCCTGATTCAGCGACTCTCACTCATTTCGTACCTCTCGCTGAGGCTACATTTTAATAATTTCAGGCTCCTTCTGCCCGCCACAGGGCCACGGAGGAGGGAGCAGCACATCATTTCAAAAAAACAAAAAAAAACAAAAAACTCCCATTTCTTTTTAAATTGCTACACTCCAGGTTCAGCGACTACAGATCTTCAGGCATCTCGCAGAGGGTTCATTTCAATCATTTCAAGTCCCTTCCGCCCACCACAGGGCCACGGAGGAAGGAGCAGCATTTGAAAAAAAAAAGAACACACACAATCCACATTTCAGATTTCAGCAAGTAAGTCGCTACATTCCTGATTCAGCGACTCTCACTTCTTTCGTGCCTCTCGCAGAGGCTACATTTCAATCATTTCAGGCTCCTTCCGCCCACCACAGGGCCACAGAGGAGGGAGCAGCACATCATTTAAATAAAAAACCCATTTCTTTTTGAATCGCTACACTCCAGGTTCAGCAGCTTTAGATCTTCATGCATCTCGCAGAGGGTTCATTTTAATCATTTTAGGTCCCTTCCGCCCACTACAGGGCCACGGAGGAAGGAGCAGCATTTGAAAAAAAAAAAGAACACACAATCCACATTTCAGATTTCAGCAAGTAAGTCGCTACATTCCTGATTCAGCGACTCACTCCTTTTGTGCCTCTCGCAGAGGCTACATTTCAATCATTTCAGGCTCCTTCCGCCCACCACAGGGCCACGGAGGAGGGAGCAGCACATCATTTAAAAAAAAAAAACACCTCATGTCTGTTTCTGCGGTCACGTCACTACATTCAGATTAGGTAACTCACTGATATCTTGCATCTCGCTGAGGCCACGTTTCAATCATTTCAGATTCCTTCCGCCCACCACAGGGCCACGGAGGAAGTAACAGGAAAAAAAACAAAAGAAACCCTCATTTAATTTCTCCAAGCGTTAAGTCAACTCATTTCTTTCGTGCATCTCGTACAAGGTTTCATTTCAATTTCAGGTTCCTTCCGCCCACCACAGGGTCACGAAGGTAGGAGTAAAAAACAAAAAACAAAAAAAAAAAAGAATCCCACTCGGGTAGTAGCCGTTGTCTTTTGTTTCTTCTTTTAGTTCTTCACACGAAAGTAGGAAGGCCGCAGACACAGATACTCCTGCAGGAAGTTCAGTAAGTATTCGGAAGGGGGGTGGCTGATCCCAGGGCAGGAGGTAGTCATGGCCATCAAATATTCGGTTCTCATTCCCCCCTTTTTTTCTTAGTCTTTTGACCAGGACGCGGACAAGTGGAGCTTCGGAATTGTGGTGCTCAGATTGGTAGGTATCAAAAAAAAAAAAAAAAATTTCATGCCGCAAGCTCTTTCGCAGCTTGGTATGCAGGATGTTCAGTCACGGCATCACATTGGTTCACAGCACAAGTCATCGTATCATTTGTCACGGCAGGTCCGCTTTTCTTTGTGTTCTACACTTCTCACGCGTCATTTCGCATTTCACGCCCTCACACCGGCAACGGCTGACTCTGACAGGATTTGAGTCCACTTTCACCTGCTTACGTCAAGCAGCTCATTTCAACCCTTGCCACCTTGCGCACGTCCTCCACCGCACGCAGGGGGCAGGGCACGTCAAGCATTTTCCAGATCCTTTTCACAGTCTCAAACGCTTCTCTTATACTCCATCACACAGGTCATGTCTCAAGCCGAGGACATAAATGATTACATATCCAACTCTCCATCACCAACTAGGAGCTCGGATCACGGGGGACCATCGTCCTTGAGAGCTTGGACCATCCCTAAGCGGAGCAAGTGACCCTACGGTCAGTGGTTTCCTCCCTGGCTCAGATTCAGGGGACTTTGAATTCATTACTCACATCAGGTCAGGAATTAAGAGACAGAGTGACAGTGTTGGAGAATCGCCCAGCTATACCCCTATCAGTAACGGCCACAGGGACCCCTCAGGTGCCGGATACTCCTTCAGTGCCCAACCAGGGACCAGCAATGGCAAGTACTAGCTGGGGTTCTCCCTCCGGGACCCCCGCACATTTCATCCCTGCGAACATAAGGAAGGACATACTCGAAGGGAAAGACGTTGACTTAGCCTCCCTTTTAATCGCTGCACATGACGTGGCCGACAACCGAGCATACGCTTGCGGGGACGTATCGGTTGTAGTCAAGTCCAGGGACCTCAGGCTCTCCCGCAAGCTATCTATCCTTGAATTCGTGCTAGCTTTCAGCATATTCAGGGACGTGATCTGCTCGGCCCAACCATTCAGGAGGGAGGAGCTAGACCACTATTTATACGCGGTAGTAGAGTTAGGGCACAAGTATGGCGGTTCCTGTTTTTATGATTACCACCGCGCTTTTTCGGCAAAGGCAGCCGCAATGTTCAGCCAACATCAAGTGACCATGTCTTGGGGTAGCATGGACACGGAATTATTCTGCAGGCATTTTGCAGGACTCAAAGCTCCAGTCTGCGCAAATTGCCAATCCTCGGCACACACTACTGCCTGGTGTCCCAACTCGGAATCATTTTCACTACCCAGCATGCTCAAAGCAGGCCCTAGCGGGTCATCAGCCCACAGTGGTCTCAATCAAGTGGAAAAACTTGGTTGGCCCATCCATTACCTAGGCAAGGCCCAGATTTGTAATAATTACAACCTCGGGTCTTGCAATTACAATCAATGCCGGCTCCTTCACATTTGCATTAGCTGCTTCAGGGCCCACCCCAAGTCGGCATGCGCACTCAAGAAAGTCTCAGGTTCTTGACTAAGCTGGGTGAACGTCCCCTTGTTGAGAGTCTGGCTGTCGGATCACCCGTCACCCACAATTAGGGAATTTTTGGTAAATGGTTTCAAGGAGGGCTTCCATACAGGTTTCATCACCCTCCCTCAGCAGAATTTCGAATGCCCCAACCTGAAATCGGCCAGCACCAACATGGTAGTGGTCGACTCATTACTGCAAGCAGAGGTCGACAAAGGTTTCGTAATAGGGCCTTTTTCATCAACCCCATTTGTCTTTTGGAGGATAAGTCCCATTGGTGTAGTCAAAGGCAAATTTAACAATAAACTTCGTCTAATTTATGATTTGTCGGCCCCTCATTCTTCCCAGGTACCCAGCTTGAACTCCTTGATTCCTTCCGAGGAATTCTCTCTTAAATACGCATCCGTGGATCAGGCCATCCAATGCATCATCAGACTGGGCACGGGGGCATGGCTTTCCAAAGCCGACATTTCCGATGCTTTCAAATTGCTGCCAATCCACCCCACACTATGGCAGTGGCATGGGATCAAATGGAGGGAGCATTTTTATTTCGCCACCAGGCTCACTTTTGGTTCAAAGAGCAGGCCCTGGTTGTTTGACACCTTCGCACAGGCCCTCAGCTGGATTCTGTCCCACCTGGGGGATTGCCAGGAGGTCATCCATTACCTGGATGATTTCTTACTGATCGAAGGTGCCAAACAAGCCCCCACCGACCTGGGCAAGTTGGTGGTGGTATTTGGAGCACTAGGTGTTCCGCTGGCGGAGAGAAGGGTGGAAGGTCCAGTCAAGGAATTAGTCTTTCTAGGCATCAAGTTAAACACCCAACTGATGCAGGCCAGTTTACCAGCTGATAAGTTGGCCAGGATCAGAGAACGCATTCACATGTTTACCGTTTCCCAAGCATGCTCAAGACTCGAGTTACAATCTCTCTTGGGCATGTTGAATTTCGCCATGATGATCATTCCCCAGGGTAGAGCATTCGTGTCCAGGCTGTGGGACCAATTTTTACGTCATTGGAATGGCATTTCAATGTTCATCCCGGCAGCATCCGAGTCATCCCCCAGGGTTGCATCAGATGCGGCAGCCTCCAAGGGTTTCGCGGCCATATTCGGGACCCACTGGATGGCAGGCCCATGGCCAGAGGAGGTATGGTCCATCCCAAATTTTCACAAAACGTCTGCATTGTTTGAGATCTACCCCATAGTGGCTGCTGCTCAGGTTTGGGGTCACTTGTGGGCAGGTCACACCTCACCTTCGTCACAGACAACCAGGCAGCAGTAGAGATCATAAACAAAGGCAGATCCAATTCCCTGGCCTAAAGGGGTCTTCGGAAGATGGCCCGTTGCTGCCATTTCCGAAATCTCCCCTTAGAACCACACAATTCATCAAACATATACGCATCTTGCTAGCTAGACTGAATGTGAACCCCAAACAATACTCGGGTCATTCGTTCCGGATCGGAGCAGCCTCGGCCGCTTCACAGCAGGGAGTGCCGGCTCATATCATCAGGAGGCTAGGCAGGTGAAATTCTTTTTGTTACTCCAGATACATACCTGAACCGTTTGTAGAGATGTCACGGGCATGTGCCTTGTTGGTGGAATAATTATGAGATTTAACCCAATAAAACTCTCTCTCTGGCATCCTACTTGTATCTTTTTTGCCCTCTTTTAGGCATACTGACCTGGTGACCACGGCACGCCTCAGGTCACTGCTACTTCACAATTGTTGCTTCCACGTCCAGGTACGGTAAGACTCTGAGTACAAATAATAAGGCTGACGGCAGGTCAGCCTGCATTTGTAGGAGGAGTCTGGGTGATATATACCCAGCCACTTCCTACCTGTGGGCCGCGCTTTCTTCCGGGAAAGCTTCCCCACCCTCCCATGCCCTTTTTATAATTCTTCATTTACTGGGTATGCCCTCTTTTAGGCATACTGACCTGGTGACCACGGCACGCCTCAGGTCACTGCTACTTCACAATTGTTGCTTCCTCGTCCAGGTATGGTAAGACTCCGAGTACAAATGGAAGGTTTGGTCTCAAAACCCAAACCACTGGAACTAGTATGATAAATACTTCCACATATACACCACATTCTTGTTACGTGTAACAAACAATAATGATGTTTACAGTCAGTAGAACTGTAGTAGTAGATTCTATCCTGTCCTATTCTTCCCCTTCCCCTACTTGGCGTACCCTTAATCCTATTTTGTACCCGAGTTCAATAAACTATCTTGGACAGCTATATCCCAGCTCCAATAAAGTAGTCCATAATAAATTATCAATGTAATGTTGATATAATAATGGTGAACTTGTGGCTGCACTTGTATGTATTTGCTTATTATGCTAAAACCTTAATAAAAATGATTGAAATAAAAAATTTACGCCAGAATACTGGCTAAGCGGCTAAAGCTTTTTATGCCTTTTTGGAAAGAAAATGACCAGACGGGTTTTGTATTAGGGAGGGAAGCGAGAGACAATGTAATTAGAACAATCCTTTTAATGCATGAAACTAAAAAAGAAAGAAACCAGTACTTTTTCTCTCAGCTGATGCTGAAAAAGCTTTTGGCAGATTGAACTGGGAGTTGACACTGTGATGCGTCGGCATAGGTCCGCGTATGTGCAGTTGGGTGAGGGCACTATACTCCGGTCCAACAACTCAAGTACGGGTAAACAGGACACTATCAGAGCCCATTACATTACATAATGGAACACGCCAGGGATGCCCCTTTTCCCCCTTACTTTTTGTTCTTTCTCTAGAACCCCTGTTAGCAATGATACGAGCAAACTCTGAAATAGAGGGCCTGGAGATAGGGGGAAAGAAACACAAGGTATCTGCATTTGCAGACAACATTATGTTATATGTATCCAATCCCTCACAGTTGCTCCATAACATCCTTGCACAGTTGGAAAGGTATGGGGAATTCTCCAATTTAAAATTAAACGTAGAGAAAACTGAAATCTTGAAGATCTCCATTCCCGTGAGCAGAGTATAGGGATCTCAGATTTTTGTACCCTTTTGTGTGGAGGCGGTATCAGATTTAGACCTGTATCAAGATAACTATTTGCCTTTGCTTAATAGAATTAAACAGGGCTTGAAGGGATATCCTGCCGATGGGTTGTCCTGGTTCGGCAGGATAAATGTAGTTAAAATGGTAACCCTTCCCAAAGCTCTATATTTTTCAGACTCTTCCAATATCTATACACGTACTTTAAGACTCTTAGACAACTGATCAAGAAATTAATTTGGAAATATAGAGGACCTCGTATAGCATATAAGATTTTGGTAGGACCAAAGGCATCGGGAGGTGTGTCCCTTCCAGATTTTGGGAGGTACCATGAGGCTGCGGCCCTACGGAGGGTAATTGATTGGGTTCATGGTTCCTCCCAGAAAAAGTGGGTACAACTGGAGGGAAGTATAAACAATTCTAATCTGGTGCTGAGAATCTGGTTACCAAGTCAACATAGCGGACTTGTTAAAGTCTTCGCCTCAATCACAACAGAGACTTTTAGAGCCTGGGATAGATTACATAAAACTGAGTAGGCAAAATAACAGCCCCTTAATGCCCCTTATGGGCACAAATTACTTCCCTCCAGGAAAGGATAATAGGATGTACCTGAAGTGGATATCCTCTGACTGTTTGAAACTGACAGATGTCCTGACTGGGAACACCCTTGCATCATTAGTGGAATTACGAAATAGGTAATGTGTGGAGATATAGACAACTCCAACACTTCATGGGGAGTCTTCCAAAGCCCCTTCGCTTGATACAAGAGCTCTCCCCATGGGAGAGACTTGTAGAACGGGGGGGGGGGGGCAAATAGACATGGGATATCCAGCATGTATGCGTTATTGATCTCCTCATCTGATCCCGGGCCATTGAGCCTTCTCGAGAACTGGGAAGGTTAAGTGAGTCAATCGGTTCCAGAAATGTTGAAATGTAAAATCATTGAGTATGTGCACTCTACCTCTTTGGATATGAGGATAAAAGAAATGAATTACAAACTACTGACAATGTGGTACTATGCCCCATCAAAATTGCATAAGATTGACTCAGATTCATCTTCATTATGCTGGCAGGCCTGTGGGGGTGAGGGGACACATTCCTGTATATGGTGGTTATGCCCCATAATTCAACCTTATTATAAAGAAGTGTTGAGCCTAATTAAAAAGATCAGTAAGGTGGATGTAGAGTTGGATCCCTGGTGGTGCCTGTTTCACACCTCTAGCGACCCGAGGAAGAAGTATAGAACGGCTATTATCCCGTTCTTATTAAATACTGCAAAACTATTAATTTCGAAGTACTGGAATACAAGGAAAATACCAACAATGAAGGAGTGGTTTATAGCAGTAGACAGAACCAGATTGATGGAGGAATTAATTGGGCTACCAAATGATGGTGGACCGAAGTTTCAGAATACATGGAAGAGTTGGCGTAAGTTTAAGCAGTCTCTAATCTATAGGAATTATGTGGGTAGTGGGGAGGCTGATTGAAAAGTAGGGAGGAAGATGGATGGTTCATCCTATTCCAAGTGGAACATGGAAAAGGGCCTCTGTACCCTCCCCTGTCTCTTTTTTTTTTTTTTAGGCAACACGTTTTATTGTGGTCGTAGTGGCTTAACAAAGTAAATTTGCATACACTGTTTTCACAGCTCGTGAGGTAGTTCCCCATAGAGTTCACATTGATTTTGGTTGATTTATTTTTGCAAGAGTTGGAGGGCTGGGGTCCAATGTAAAATAAACCTAAAATAAATGCTATACAGATAAATAAATTTACTTTAGGAATAAATTTACTCTAGGAATGGATATATGAAATGTATGTTGTTAATGTTATTTGATATTGTGATGTGTATATGTTTGGATGTTGATTTAACTGGAAACTTAATAAAAAGAATTTAAACACAAACACAACAAAAAACTAGTATAAAGGTGGGATTAAAAAATGTTGACCTTCTTGAAACTGGGCAGTTTTAAACTAAAATGAATAACATTCTGTGATATTAATACTTCTATGTGTCTTAGGATTGTTAGCACACAAAAATGGTACACAGGGCAGAAAAATTCAGTCACTGGTTGCTCAAATTGAGGATCAAGAATCAATTGGAAGGAGCCAATGCACTCTACTTTGTGGAAAGGGTGTTTTTAAAAGTGTTTGTCTGAAGTCTCCCTTTAATTTAAGTGACTTGCATTTTAATGTGTTTCACTTACAAATAAGTAACTTTCATTGACAAATATGGCTAAGCATCTTCACCAATGTTTTTTTTTAATCTTTTTCTAGGAACAATATATATTCCTCAACAAGTGTATGCTGGACCTAATTGACCAATCTTCAGAGGAAAATATTTATGAAAATCAGGTTCCCACAGATCTTATCTATGAAAATGCCACAATAGTCAGAAATTTCCAAAGAGAAAATGCGTAGCTGTAAAGCACTGAGGATCTTTGCACTGGAGCTGATGAGAGCAATATGGACATAGCAAGGATATAACCTTCCTGTGAGCTTTCAAAGGATGTTCATATGTGTGTTAAGAGCTTTTTTTACATTGTCTACAGTCTGAATCAAGCATATGCACTATATCTCTAGTGCTAAGCAACAAACCAATTTTCGGTCCTCTCATTACAGGCTGCTTTATTTCACTTGCTTGAACCAAAGCAGGGGAGGGCTGGAAACTTTTGATCTGGGAGCCAAACAAAACCAATTTGTAGGGACAATAGCCAGTGGCTAAAAGTGCAACACAAAGTGTGACATAATGCCATAATGCTGCAATAATTGATGGCGTCGGTGAAACGTGTTTGTGTATTGAAAGAACCAAATTTATTGTAACGTGTGTGTGTGTGTGTGTGTGTATATATATATATATATATATATATATATATATATATATATATATATACACACATACAGTATCTCACAAATCTCACAAAAGTGAGTACAACCCTCCACATTTTTGTAAATATTTTATTGTACCTTTTCATGTGATTACATTGTAGCAAAGTGTCATTTCTTCAGTGTTAAGTAGTGAGAGTACAGCTTGTATAACAGTGTAAATTTGCTGTCCCCTCAAAATAACTCAATACACAGTCATTAACCGCTTCCCCACCGCGCGCCGTCTTTTCACGGCAGCAGTGGGGGAGCCCTGCGCGAATCGCCGTAAATAAGCAGCGATTCGCATTTGGCCACCAGGGGGCGCGCACGCGCACCCGCCGCACTCCTGGGGAGTGTGCCCGTGGCTCGGGCGGACCGGATGTCCGCCGGCGAGCCGCGATGAGCGGCTACAGGGAAAGAACGGGGAACCGCCGATGTAAACACGGCGGTTCCCCGCCCTGTCAGTGGGGCATGAGAGATCTACTGTACGGGGTGACTGTCCCGCCCCTTGGCGGCACAAATGTAGCCGCCAAGGGGCAAGAAAGGGACATCGGCGAGTAGCGCCGAGCGGCCGCCTGTAGGCCAGGCGGGCTCGGTGCCCGTGTGAGGGGTCCTCACGCCGCCCACGCGCACGCGCGGGGGACCACCGGTTTACGCTTAGCGACGAATAAATGCCGCTAAGCGCGTCCCGAGGGGGTGACGACGGCACTTTTCTGCCGCGCGCCACCCCTTCGCCAATTACTGACACATAACTCA
>BLSH010460694.1:135456-153879 GCA_018402905.1 Glandirana rugosa | reverse complement strand
GGGGCAGTTCCTCCTTTACCTCCCCTATTCAGGGACCAGCACATAGCACTTTTTCCAGTTTTATAATATAATATAATTGACACACACCCATCCCCGGCAGTGCCAGGATTGTCTTTCCAAAAACGTACTGTGTGTATGTATATATACAGTGCCTTGCGAAAGTATTCGGCCCCCTTTGAACTTTTTGACCTTTTGCCACATTTCAGGCTTCAAACATAAAGATATAAAACTGTAATTTTTTGTGAAGAATCAACAACAAGTGGGACACAATCATGAAGTGGAATGAAATTTATTGGATATTTCAAACTTTTTTAACAAATAAAAAACGGAAAAATTGGGCGTGCAAAATTATTCAGCCCCCTTAAGTTAATACTTTGTAGCGCCACCTTTTGCTGCGATTACAGCTGTAAGTCGCTTGGGGTATGTCTCTATCAGTTTTGCACATCGAGAGACTGAACGTTTTGCCCATTCCTCCTTGCAAAACAGCTCGAGCTCAGTGAGGTTGGATGGAGAGCGTTTGTGAACAGCAGTTTTCACTTCTTTCCACAGATTCTCGATTGGATTCAGGTCTGGACTTTGACTTGGCCATTCTAACACCTGGATATGTTTATTTGTGAACCATTCCATTGTAGATTTTGCTTTATGTTTTGGATCATTGTCTTGTTGGAAGACAAATCTCCGTCCCAGTCTGAGGTGTTTTGCAGACTCCATCAGGTTTCCTTCCAGAATGGTCCTGTATTTGGCTCCATCCATCTTCCCATCAATTTTAACCATCTTCCCTGTCCCTGCTGAAGAAAAGCAGGCCCAAACCATGATGCTGCCACCACCATGTTTGACAGTGGGGATGGTGTGTTCAGGGTGATGAGCTGTGTTGCTTTTACGCCAAACATAACGTTTTGCATTGTTGCCAAAAAGTTCGATTTTGGTTTCATCTGACCAGAGCACCTTCTTCCACATGTTTGGTGTGTCTCCCAGGTGGCTTGTAGCAAACTTTAAACGACACATTTTATGGATATCTTTAAGAAATGACTTTCTTCTTGCCACTCTTCCATAAAGGGCAGATTTGTGCAGTATACGACTGATTGTTGTCCTATGGACAGAGTCTCCCACCTCAGCTGTAGATCTCTGCAGTTCATTCAGAGTGATCATGGGCCTCTTGGCTGCATCTCTGATCAGTCTTCTCCTTGTATGAGCTGAAAGTTTAGAGGGACGGCCAGGTCTTGGTAGATTTGCAGTGGTCTGATACTCCTTCCATTTCAATATTATCGCTTGCACATTGCTCCTTGGGATGTTTAAAGCTTGGAAAATCTTTTTGTATCCAAATCCGGCTTTAAACTTCTCCACAACAGTATCTCGGACCTGCCTGGTGTGTTCCTTGTTCTTCATGATGCTCTCTGCGCTTTAAATGGACCTCTGAGACTATCACAGTGCAGGCGCATTTATACGGAGACTTGATTACACACAGGTCGATTCTATTTATCATCATTAGTCATTGAGGTCAACATTGGATCATTCAGAGATCCTCACTGAACTTCTGGAGAGAGTTTGCTGCACTGAAAGTAAAGGGGCTGAATAATTTTGCACGCCCGATTTTTCAGTTTTTTATTTGTTAAAAAAGCTTGAAATATCCAATAAATTTTGTTCCACTTCATGATTGTGTCCCACTTCTTGTTGATTCTTCACAAAAAATTACAGTTTTATATCTTTATGTTTGAAGTCTGAAATGTGGCAAAAGGTCGCAAAGTTCAAAGGGGGCCGAATACTTTCGCAAGGCACTGTGTATATATATATATATATATATATATATATATATATGTGTGTGTGTATGAACTTTAATGTCATCCCAGTCTTAGTCAGTAGGGCTTAATATCTTAATATTGAGTTGGCCCACCCTTTGCAGCTATAACAGCTTCAACTCTTCTGGGAAGGCTGTCCACAAGGTTTAGGAGTGTGTCTATGGGAATGTTTGACCATTCTTCCAGAAGTGCATTTGTGAGGTCAGGCACTGATGTTGGACGAGAAGGCCTGGCTCACAGTCTACGCTCTAATTCGTCCCAACGGTGTTCTTTCAGGTTGAGGTCAGTCAAGTTCCTCCACCCCAAACTCACTCATCCATGTCTTTTATGGACCTTGCTTTGTGCACTGGTCCAAATCATTTGGTGGAGGGGGGCTTGTTTTTCAGGGTTTGGGCTTGGGCCCTTAGTTCCAATGAAGGGACAATTTCATGCTCCCAACTTTGTGGGAACATTTTGGGGATGGCCCCTTTCTGTTCCAACATGACTGCGCACCAGTGCACAAAGCAAGATCCACATGGACCGCTGGCCGCAAATTTCGTTTTTAGAATTTTTTTTTTTTTTAAACCAGCTATGTAGATGCACTTTTTAATTTTGTGCAAGAAACAATAATCTGTCCCTTTAAGCAACAGCAGGAACCTCTCCCTATAGAACTTGGAGATGATTTTAGATTCTAAAATCATCTCCAAGTTGTACAGGGAAAGTTTCCAGCTGTTGCTTTAAGGGAAAGATTATTGTTCTAAAATCATCTCAAGTTGTACAGGGAAAGGTTCCAGCTGTTGCTTTAAGGGAAAGATTATTGTTCTAAAATCATCTCCAAGTTGTATAGGGAAAGTGTATTCTAGCTGCATAGAGCCATATTATTGTTATAAAATCATCTCCAAGTTCTATAGGTAAAGTGTATTCTAGCCGCATAGAGCCATATTATTGTTATAAAATCATCTTCAAGTTCTATAGGCAAAGCGTATTCTAGCCGCATAGAGCCATATTATTGTTAGAAAATCATCTCCAAGTTGTATTGGAGATGATTTTATAACAATAATATGGCTCTATGCGGCTAGAATACACTTTGCCTATAGAACTTGGAGATGATTTTCTAACAATAATATGGCTCTATGCGGCTAGAATACACTTTGCCTATACAACTTGGAGATGATTTTAGAACAATAATCTTTCCCTTAAAGCAACAGCTGGAACTTTTCCCTGTACAACTTGGAGATGATTTTAGAACAATAATCTTTCCCTTAAAGCAACAGACTCTACCTAGTCCAGTCAGATCGTTCTGTGCAGCAGGATGAGGACTGCAATCTGTCCCTCAAAGCAGCAGTACTAGTATCTCTCCCTAGTCCACAATCAGATCGTTCAGTAATGCAGGATGAGATGTTCTATAATATTTGCAATCTGTCCCTCACAGAGCCAGCAGCATCCTCTCCCTAAGCTATCCTGAGAGCATATGACATGCAGCACGGGGACTCCAGCCCCATATAGGGGCTGGGTCACATGGTGCACTGGCCAATCACAGCCATGCCATTAGTAGGCATGGCTGTGATGGCTTCTAGGGAAAACCAGTGAAACACTTGTTGTTTGGCTGCCCTTGGCAGCTATTCAACACGTGTAATAAAATATCA
The DNA here is from genome assembly GCA_018402905.1 of Glandirana rugosa. Taxonomy (NCBI): domain Eukaryota; kingdom Metazoa; phylum Chordata; class Amphibia; order Anura; family Ranidae; genus Glandirana; species Glandirana rugosa. The sequence continues at coordinate 150,458 of BLSH010460694.1, read as the reverse complement.
GAACCCTGGACCCAAACCCGGACTTTTTTTGAAAAGTTCGGGTCCGGGTCCCGGACACCCCAAAGTTCGGTACGGACCCGAACTTTACAGTCCGGGTTTGCTCAACTCTAATCAGAGACACAGGTAGTGTGGTAATATTGAAGTTTATGGAGATTTTCCACCATTATTAAGTTTTTGATTAGTAAGTTAGTGCTACGCTTTTTTTTTGTGGTGTCGGAATACAACAGTGCTTAGCAGCAAGACTTTTACTGATACTTTTTTATTTTACCTGATTAGTATAATGGGTAAAGAGCGGCATGTGACATTAATAAACATCAACAGATTTTAGTTGTCCCCCCCATGGATAATGTGCCTGGTTGCTGAGTTCATCTCCCCATCTCTGCACTCAGTGCACTCATGAACACTGATGGGTACTGATAGGCAGCACTGATGGGCATTAATTGGCTGCACTGATGGGTAGCACTGATAGCCACTGACAGGGGAGAGGGGAGTTTCACATGCAGCAGATAGTGAGACTTGCAAGAGCCACTCAGTGTGTGAAACTGACTGGTAATGTACACAAGTAAAAAGGGGGTTTTGGGACTTTAAGATGAGGTGCGTACGAAGGCGCACCTCCATCCCTGTTTGATTTGCAGAAAGTAAGGGGAGTTGGGACTTTAGATGAGGCAATTAACCAATGAGGTATATAGTATGAATATTTATTGGAAAATAAATACATAGTAGCGTCAAGAATCATTGGTCAGATACACAACGAAGGATATACATGCTCACAGGCATGGCATAATTATAAACATTCATAACTGTACATGGATCTAAAATGGCAACATCAACAATAGATTGAAATTGATATAGTAAATTGTATAAAATCATATATATACATACACCCATATAACAATGCTGTACGACACATATAAAAAAATGATTGGTTGATACATGATTGAAAAAGTCTAGTTGATATCAATGTAATTAATTCTTTCAAGAAAGATCCCATAAGGCACATAGCCACATCCTAGATGCCCGACGCGTTTCATGTATACAACACTTCCTCAGGGGCGGATGCTTGATACATACCCATATAACAATGCTGTACGACACATATAAAAAATTGATTGGTTGGTACATGATTGAAAAAGTCTAGTTGATATCAATGTAATTAATTCTTTCAAGAAAGATCCCATAAGGCACATAGCCACATCCTAGATGACCGACGCGTTTCGTGTATACAACACTTCCTCAGGGGCGGATGCTTGATACATCTACAAAAAACATATGTAGGGGATAATTAAATTTAGTTTTGGGCAGATCATTATGGGGAAAAAAGGAGAAAATATCAACTTAAGATAACTTACAAAAGATGAAGCGATTGATGTATGGTGTGCATGAATCCAGGGAGAGGGATGGTGTCCGGCCCGGGAGCTGAGATGGCCACCAAACCGCAAGCAAAGGGACAGACAGGCATCGCTCCAACCGTCCAGGTCAAATGTCTCCACTGAGAGAGTGACCAAGAGTGATGAAAATAGCAGTGGAATCTGTAATGGGGATAGAGTGCGAAGATCCTAAACCTCCTATGACTGGGACAAGGAGAGTGTAGACAAAAGATGAGGGGTGAATACCCAGTGAAGTCATGCAGTGATGCTGCAGTAAACAGAAAGTGCGTAGCATAGAATGAAAGATGAAGGTGAATGAGAAAAGACCAAATCCTCACAACAGATGAGGCAATTAACCAATGAGGTATATAGTATGAATATGTTTGAATAAGAAATAGATACATAGTAGCGTCAAGAATCAATGGTCAAATGCATAACCAAGGATATACATGCTCACAGGCATGGCATAATTTTAAACGTTCATATCCGTACATAGATCTGAAGTAGCAACCTCAATAGTAAATTAAGATTGATAGAGTAGATTATATAAATTCATAATTTGAGGTGAGGGGTGAATACCCAGTGAAGACATGCAGTGATGCTGCAGTGAACAGAAAGAGCATAGCATAGAATGAAGGATAAAGGTGGGTGGAAAAAGACCAAATCCATCATAAAATACTGACAAAGAGGGTAAAGGATGCAACAGAAGAAACGATGAAAAGAGAAAAAAGACCAGCCGCCCAGGTGTAGAACACAGAAGGGTTACCTGTAGTATGCATGGAGGAGCTGACCTCCGTGCTGTACTGCATGTGATAAAGTGTAGCGAGACATAGACGTAAACAGGGAGGTGCCTTATATGCCCCATGTGTGCAGGAGTGGCCATCAGCGTCACGCGAGCATGACAAATATGGGGAGGGGTTCCGGCTCAGGCCAAAAAATCAACCCATAGCTGACTGGTAATGTAACTGCTTGCAGGGAAAAATACCTAGAAGTAGACTGATATGAGTTTTTCTCTGGCTGATGCCAATATTTAGAAATCGGGGCGGCCGATATATGATGCCACATTTTTTTTTCCCTTCATCTCATAAACTCTAACAGTTAAGTGAACCATATACATACAATGAATAAGCACAAATAAGAGGCCTTTCAATATAGCCATATACCAGTCCCATGAAATACAGCATATACCAGTCCCATGAAATACAGCCTTACCTGTGTGAATGAAATGCAGCCTGATCACACAGAGCGCTTCACACAGGGAGATTCAAATTTCCTGGCGCCTGCTGCGCTGTGATGCTGTCATCACACATGCGCCCGTCACTCAGAAGACAGAGCAGCCCAAGTGGCCGCAGTACTCCATTTGGCCACTGGGGCTGCTCTTCCTTCTCACTGTGTCCGAGTGACACAGTGGCACTCCTGGGTGTCTGGGAGCCCACAGTCTAATGCCAATTAATTAAAAAAAGCTAAATATCGGCCAATATATCGGCCGACCAATATATCGGTCTACCTCTAAAAATAAATGCTGTCAAAACTCAGTAGTGATGTCGCGGTGGGCAGGACTGAGCAGCTATCAAACACGAACCAATTATGGGGCTGCTTAAGAAAGGGGGCAAGGCCACATAAACGTAGCAGCATGCTTATATGAAAGTTATTAGTCATAAAAAGGGTATGGAGGCCCGGCTATGCAAAAAACATTTTAATAAAGTTTTTAAAGGAGCAGTGATTTTAATAATGCTTAATCGATTGCCGCCCTCCCACCGTCAAATGACGTTCTGGGAAGACATCATATGACATCGCACAGAACGTGTGCTATTGGGTGACCCCGATCTGTGTAAAGACCCGCGGCCCTTTAGACATGTGATCAGCTGTGTCCAATCACAGCCGGTCACATGTAAAGAAGGAAGTGGCAGTAATCGGCTCTCCTCGCCTCACACTGACAAAGTGTGTGGCGAGGAGTGCCTCACAGAAGACCTGGGCATGTAATCAGGGCACTGATCATCAGTGTCCTGATTACAGCAAAGCCCTAGCAGTGCCTGTAGTGCCACCAACCAGTGCATATCAGTGCCACCAATCAGTGCTCTCTAGTGCCACCTATCAGTGCCCACCAGTGCAGCCTCATCAGCGCACATCATTGAAGGAGAAAAATTACTTATTTTCTGTCAGTTTTTCTTATTTACAGAATTTACAATTTTTTTTCAAAATTTTCTTTTTTTTTTTTTTTTTTTTTTTTTTACTTTATAAGGCTGGGTTCACACTGCAGCGATCTCAGAGATAGCATATGATTTTGCACCCCACTGCAGTGTGAACCATATGCGATCTCTGTGCGATGCAAAATCAGCCATAGAGATTGTATGGCTGAATTTGCATCGCAAGCGGGGCAAACTCGCACAGGACCCTTTTTTTTTGCAGGGTCAAAATCGGATCGCATGGTGGTTCACACCATGCGATCCGATTCCTGTGCGAGTTTGAAGTTCGCAGTGCGATATGCATACTGATTTGGGGGTGTCATTAACATTGTATTGACACTCCCCAGAGTTCGCATATGGCAGTGTGAACTGCCGTTCAGAGACATGCAGTGAATTCGCAGGGTTCCCGCATCGCTGCAGTGTGAACCGAGCCTAAATGTCAGTTTTGCTGCAGCAGATTCTATACACGGTACAGACGCACCACTTTACAGGCACTAGACACTGGCACTTCATTTTTATTGTTTCACTTTACCACTTCTCTTTAGGTGGACGTCTATTGATGTCCTGCCTTTGAGTGGTGATATCTGAATGGTGCCTGCAGCTACAGGTACCATTCAGATATTGTTTTTTTCTTCTGGCGATTCTGAACACGATAATAGTGGCCTTAGCAGCAGATTCGCTGTGAGATCACTTTTATCAGCAGCGGGAAAGATGCCCCCTCCCCCCCGCCGCTTTCCGGTCATCTCCGCCGCTTACCGGTCCCGCCGGCAGTGGTGGAGATGATCGGATCCATCCCCCCCAGTGTCCGTGAGCCGACTGAGCAGCTGAAGCCACTCACTCGGCTCCATAATACAGCAGGGCGGAAATGACGTCAGAAGTCACTTCCGCCCAACGGTCTTAAAGGGCCCATTTTTTTTTTTTTTGCACTGTAATTTTTTTCAATTTTTTTTTTTTTTCTGTTTTGCATTTTACTGTAAATATGACATCTGAGGTCTTTTTGACCACAGATCTCATATTTAAGAGGTCCTGGCATGCTTTTTCCTATTACAAGGAATGTTTACATTTCTTGTAATAGGAATAAAAGTGATCAATTTAAAAAAAAAAAAAGAACAGTGTAAAAATAAAAAGTAAAAGGAATAATAATAAAAAAAAAAATGTAAAGTGCCCCGTCCCCGCTAGCTGCGCGCAGAAGCGAACGCATTCGTAAGTCCCGCCCACATATGAAAATGGTGTTCAAACCACACATGTAAGGTATCGCCATGATTGTTAGAGCGAGTGCAATAATACTAGCACTAGACCTCCTCTGTAACCCAAAACTGCTAACCTGTAGAATGTTTTAAACGTCGCCAATGGAGATTTTTAAGTTGTAAAGTTTGTCGCCATTCCGCGAGCGGACGCAATTTTGAAGCATGACATGTTGGGTATCATTTTACTCGGCGTACCATTATCTTTCACAATATGGAAAAAAAATGGCCTAACTTTACTGTTTTCTTATTTTTTTAACTAAAAAAATTGAATTTATTCAAAGAAAAGCACGCTTAGGAGACCGCTGCGCAAATACGGTGTGACATAAAGTTTTGCAATGACCGCCATTTTATTCTCTAGGGTGTTAGGAAAAAAAATATAATGTTTGGGAGTTCTAAGTAATTTTATAGCAAAAAAAACCTGGTTTTAACTCGTAAACACCGAGCCCAAAAAACAGGCTTGGTATGGAAGTGGTTAACCACCTCAATACTGGGCACTTTCACCCCCTTCCTGCCCAGACCATTTTTTAGGTTTCATCGCTGTTGCACTTTGGGTTCGGTGTTGCATGACCGCGCAATTGTCATTCAAATTCATTTTTTTTATCTTTTTCTTCACACAAATAGAGCTTTCTTTTGGTAATATTTAATCACTGCTGGGATTTTTATTTTTTACTAAAAAAGAAAAAAAAAGTCACTTATATTACCGGCAATATAATACCATTTCCAGCAACAGAAAAATGTTAGAAAAAACAAAAAAACACAAAACGGCATGCCCCCCCCCCCCCCTTCTCAATCTATACCAGGCCCTTTGGGTCACAATTTTTTTTAAAAATGGCGTGCCCCCCCCAAAATCCATACCAGACCCTCTCTCGACAAACCCGGGCTGTGGTTGTGGGGGTCTGCAGGGTTCTTATCAGAATCTGGAAGTCCCCTTTAAAGGCAATGTACAGTCAGCAAGTGGTTAAACGGCCAAAAGGTGGCGTACTATAACATCCTTCCGGGATTCGCGCTCCCGTGCGCACCCAGGAGTATCTGTGACCGCCGGGTCTAGGAGACCTGGTGCATCACGGATCATGGTAAATGGCTGCTGACAGCAGCCCTTTACATCTGATCGCTCCGTCATTTGATGTAATGATCAAGTGGTAAACAAGCCAGCGCATGTATGGCTTATCTCTCCCCTCTCGGTTAGAGGGAGAGATCGGATGCAGCAGTGCTGTGGGCAGGATCTGTAGTGCCAACACTACTGTTCTGTGACACTCACCCCATCCATCCAGCCATGCTCACCCATCCATTCTTGCTCAGCCACCCATCCCTGCTCACCCATCCCCATCCATCCCCCATCCATGCCACTGCACTGCCCATCAGTGCCACTATAGTGCCTCACAATAGTGTAATAGGTAGTCAAATTAGATTTGAAATGTATGCCCCTAGAACACCTGATGGTCCTCCCTGCATGTTGGGCCTCTGTATGTGGTCCGGCTGTGTAAAAGTGTCACACATGGGGTATCGCCATACTCAGGAGGAGTAGCAAAATATATTTTGGGGTGTAATCTGTGGTATGCATATGATGTCTGTGAGAAATAACCCATTAATATGACAATTTTATGAAAAAAAGATTACAAAATTTAAAAAAAATCATCTTGAATTGTGGGAAAAAAATACAACTTCAAAAAACTCACCATGCCTCTTACTAAATACCTTGGAATGTCTACTTTCCAAAAAGGGATCATTTGGGGGGTGAGATTGCCTTTAATAAATAAACCCCATAGAGTCTACAACCTATGGGTGCCATTGACTGAAAATTGAGCACACCTGATCACACTAATGTCCAAGACACTTTGCTCCACAAGTGCACTGCTAGTGCTCCACAAGTGCACTTGGAAGTGCAGTCGCTGTAGATCTGAGAGGAAGCTCTGCTTGTACATGATTGGATGATAAAATCAGCAAAACTGCTGTTTTTTATTTTCCTTGCTGTTGTCCCATTGGTCTGGTTAGGAAGGGGGTTTAAGTGCCCAGTGTTAAAATGGTTAATGAGGGGGCCCCCAGATCACGCCCCCCCCCCCATGTGAATGAGTATCCCCCTATCCATTCACCAAAAAAGTGTCAAAAAAGAAATAAAGGAATTGTTAAAAACTGTGTGTGTGCTTTTATTTAAAAAAAAAAGCAAAAAAAAAAAGCTCCCTTGTTTAACAGTTCTTATATAGGTAAGGGGTGGGGTCACCTGGCAACATCACCTGATGGCACCACCCCCATATGATGTCACCGACTGGCCCATGTTGAGGGCACGTGGCCTGGTATGGTTCAGGAGACACCCCCCTTTCCTGGCCTGCCAGGCTTCGTGCTTGGATAAGGGTCTGGTATGGATTTTGGGGGCACCCACTCCTTTTTTATAAAATTTTCATGTTGAGTCACCCTTAAAATACATTCCAGACCCGATGGGCCTGGTATGGGATTGGGGGGGACCCCCACGTCGTTTCTTTAACATTTTTCTAATGCCGGCAATGTTTCTTTTTTATTCAGCTGTCAGCGGGGAAGCCCGTTGACAGCTGATGACTCATCGGTGTTAGGGGCACTGCAGCTGGCTTCCTGGCCTGCTCCTTAGCAACCAGCTATTCACAGTGAAAGCTTTGCCCAATCAGGGCTTAGAATGCACAGTGCTGTGCGCAGTGCATTGTGGGGTACTCTGCAGTGAACATCTCGTTGAGCGCCCTGCAAATTCGGGTGTTCGCCGAACGGGTGAGCAGGCGATGTTTGGGCCAAACTTTTGCGTGGCTCGCACTGTTCACCCAGCTCTCCAGTTGCCTGAATGGCAGGAGTAATGCTGCCATCACTCCTATCATTCTGAGCAGCACACGGTGCAGGCTGCAATGGCTGCTGGAGGGAGGATTTTGCTAACCCCTACCTCCAGCTTTGGAACTGGCAGTTTCAGGCTCTGGCCACTTGTTGTGTGGGTGGGATGGGTATGCAGCAATCTTCTGAGATCCCGCCCACCTGCCTAAACCACCCACCTCCCTGAACCGCCCGCTCATCCAGCCACCCACCTGCCTGCACTCCAGGAAGAGGGACATGTGAGCTTACCAGGAGGGAGTGTGAGCTGAGGTAAGCTCAGCTGACTGTTCTTGTTTCATTGCTCCTGCCCCCTGTCCAGCACTATAGCACTAGGGGAATGGGACTGAAACAGGCAAGAATTGAGGAAGGAGTAACATTGACATGTCCACCAATGCAGATGGGGGATGGGGGAGGGGTGGGATCAGTGGTAGTGAAAGATATCCCCCCCCCCCCACATGCATTGGTCTTAATGTCAGTGAATGGTAACCCCCTCATCATCCACCCTCACCTTGCATTTGTCCTCATGGTAGTGAAATCTTAACCCACCACCCCCTTCTGTATTTGTGGTAATGTCTGTGAAAGTTAAAACTCCTCCCATGACCCCCAATGTGGGGGTAGGGGGTTTATTTCAATGCCACTGACCACCAGGGGTGTTGCTAGGTGGGAAAAAGACCAGGGGATTCAGCCCAAAGAAATGCAGCAGGCTTTGCACAGTGAAGCGAAAACGGAGCGTGGTCTAAACAAAACAGTGGGCGTGGCTTAACCACTTGCCGACCGCCGATTGGCATCTGATGACGACAGAGTGGCTCTGTAAGGCAAAACGCCGTCATACGACGGCGGCTGCCAGATCGCACACACTGAGCGCGCGCGCGCCGCCGGAGGCGCGCCCACGCGCTCACTGTGTCCGCCGGCCACCCGCGATGCCCTCCCCGGAGTGAAAGAACGGAGGTCCGTGTAAGTAAACACGGACCTCCGTTCTGTGAGAGGGGGAAGGGCTGTGATCACAGCCTTCCTCTACACGGAAGGTGTGATCACTTCCCTTCTCCTGTTAGTGCAGTCCCCCCACAGTTAGAACACGCCCAGGGAACACAGTTAACCCTTAGAGCGCCCCCTGCAGGTTAACCCCTTCACTGCCAATGCCATTTACACAGTAATCAGTGCATTTTTATAGCACTGATCGCTGTATAAATGCCAATGGTCCCAAAAAAGTGTCAAAATGGTCCGACATGTCCGCTGAAATATCGCAGTACCACTAAAAATCGCAGATCGCCGCCATTACTAGTAAAAAATAAAAAAAAAATAAAAACCCCAAAAATTAATTCTCATCATCCGTAAACGCGACCACTTTTGCGCAAACCAATCAATAAACGCAGATTGCAATTTTTTTATCGCAAATATGAGGAAGAATATAAATCGGCCAAAACTGATGAAAAAAAATGTTTTTTTATATTTTTTTTTTGGATTTGTATTTTAGCAAAAAGTAAAGCCTCGTACACACGGGACGACGATCGCATTCAACACGTCGTACTCACGACCGTTGTATGCGAAATTGATCGTTTGTGTGCGCGCTTTCTACAGACGAACATACGACGGTTGTACATGGGAGTTGTATGAGCAGACTACAACAAGCTCGCATACGACCATTGTATCGTGTGTAGAGCAGTTGGGCACAACAAGTTGTATTGTGCTAAACACGCATGCGCCATGTCCACTTCAACTAACACGAAATTAGATGAAGGAGCCCAAAGGGTGACGCTACGATACCAGCACTTCCTCTTTATATGCTCGTTCGTGTCATCACGTTCGGCCGGCCGCAGATTGTATGTATGACCGTCGGGTGCACGTCAGTATACTATTTACATTATGCAACATACAATTTGCGACGATTGTACGTACGATCGTCGTCCCGTGTGTACGGGGCATTAGAAATTTGGGTTTTTTTGCAAAATTGTCACTTTTCTTTTGTTTATAGCGGCGATCAGAAATGACGCAGCGGTGATCAAATACCACCAAAAGAAAGCTCTATTTGTGGGAAAAAAAAGGACGCAAATTTCGTTTGGTTACAACGTCGCACGACCGCGCAATTGTCAGTTAAAGCGACGCAGCGCCGAATCGCAAAAAGGGTTCCGGTCCTAAAGTGTGAAATCCTTCTGGGGCTGAAGTGGTTAAAGCAGCCATGGCTTAAGGGGGTGTGGCTCGAGTCTGAGATGAACGAGGGATGGAGGAAGGAAAAAAGAAAGATATAGGGAGGGAAGGGAAGAGAAGGAAGGAAAGATAGAAAAAGGGATGGAGGGACAGCAGGCCCAGATCCTGCACCACAATACAATATGTATATTCCAGAAAATGTAACAATCACTAGATAAAGATACTCCAAACACATGGTGTTAGCGCTTCAATCATCCTGGCACCATCGTTGGTATGGTGTCAGGATGTTTGTGAAGCGCATTATTACATTGTAATATAAAATGAAATAGTTCAACTCACCATAATGCAGAAACAGCGGCAGCCCCGAATGTGTCACTTCCCACGTCGCCTGCCACCAGATTCCATCAGCTGTCCCCAGCAGAGTCCCTCCATACAGCATAGTTGTCCTCATCTCCAGCGGAGTCCCTCTTTACAGCAAGGTGTCCCCATCTCCAGCGGGGTCCTTCCTTACAGCACAGGTGTCCCCATTGCCAGCGGAGTCCCTCCTTACATCACAGGTGCCCCCAGCGGCGTCCCTCCTTACAGCACAGGTTATCTCCATCGCCAGCAGAGTCCCTCCTTACAGCACAGGTGCCCCCAGCGGAGTCCCTCCTTACATCAAACATGCCTCCAGCAAAGTCCCTCCTTACAGTACAGGTGTCCCCATCACCAGCGGAGTCCCTCCTTACTGCACAGGTGCCCCCAGCGGAGTCCCTCCTTACAGCACAGGTGCCCCCAGTGGAGTCCCTCCTTACAGCACAGGTGTAACATTTGCCAGCAGAGTCCCTCCTTATAGCACAGGTGCCCCCAGTGGAGTCCCTCCTTACAGCACAGGTGTCGTCATTGCCAGCAGAGTCCCTCCTTAAAGCACAGGTGACTACAGCAGAGTACCTCCTTACAGCACAGGTGCCCCCAGTGGAGTCCCTCCTTACATCACAGGTGCCCTCAGCGGAGTTCCTCCTTACAGTACAGGTGTCCCCATAGCCAGCAGATTACCTCCTTACATCACAGGTGCCCTCAGCATAGACCCTCCTTACATCACAGGTGCCCCCAGCAGAGTCCCTCCTTACAGCACAGGTGCCCCATACGGAGTCACTCATTACAGCACAGGTGTCCCCATTGCCAGAAGAGTCCCTCCTTACAGCACAGGTGCCCCCAGCGGAGTCCCTCCTTACAGCACAGGTGCCCCATGCGGAGTTCCTCGTTACAGCACAGGTGTCCCCATCGCCAGCGGAGTCCCTCCTTACATCCCACATGCCCCAAGCAGAGTCCCTCCTTATAGCACAGGTACCCTCAGCGGAGTTCCTCCTTACAGTACAGGTGTCCCCATCGCCAGCAGAGTCCCTTCTTACAGCACAGGTGCCCCCAGCGGAGTCCCTCCTTACAGCACAGGTGCCCCCAGTGGAGTCCCTCCTTACAGCACAGGTGTCCCCAGCGGAGTTCCTCAATACAGCACAAGTGCCCCTAGCGGAGTCCCTCTTTAAAGCACAGGTATCCCCATCACCAGCAGAGTCCCTACTTACAGCATAGGTATCTCCATCGCCAGAGGAGTCCCTCCTTACAGCACAGGTGCCCCCAGCAGAATTTCTCCTTACAGCAAAGGTGTCCCCATCGGCAGCGGATTTCCTCCTCACAGCACAGGTGTCCCCATCACCAGCTGAGTCCCTCCTTACATCTCAGGTGCTCCTAGTGGAGTCCCTCCTTACAGCACAGGTGTCCCCATCGCCAGCTGAGTCCCTCCTTACATCACAGGTGCCCCCAGCGCCAGCGGAGTCCCTTTTTACATCTGAGGTGCCCCCAGCGGAGTCCCTCCTTACATCACAGGTGCCCCCAGCAGAGTCCCTCCTTACATCACAGGTATACCAAGTGGAGTCCCTCGTTCCAGCACAGGTGTCCCCATCGCCAGTTGAGTTCCTACTTACAGCACAGGTGCCCCCAGCGGAGTCCCTCCTTACAGCACAGGTACCCCCAGTGGAGTCACTCCTTACATCACAGGTGCCCTCAGCGGAGTTCCTCCTTACAATACAGGTGTCCCCATAGCCAGCAGAGTCCCTCCTTACATCACAGGTGCCTTCAGCGTAGACCCTCCTTACATCACAGGTGCCCCCAGCAGAGTCCCTCCTTACAGTACAGGTGCCCCATGCGGAGTCACTCGTTACAGCCCAGGTGTCCCCATCGCCAGCGGAGTCCCTCCTTACATCACACGTGCCCCCAGCAGAGTCCCTTCTTACATAACAGGTGCCCCCAGCGGAGTCCCTCCTTATAACACAGGTGCCCCCAGCGGAGTCCCTCCTTACAGCACAGGTGTCCCCATCGCCAGCAGAGTCCCTCCTTACAGCCCAGGTGCCCCCAGCGGAGTTCCTCCTTACAGCACAGATGCCCCCAGCAGAGTCCCTCCCTACAGCACAGGTGTCCCCATTGCCAGCGGAGTCCCTCCTTACATCACACGTGCCCCCAGTGGAGTCCCTCCTTACAGCACACGTGCCCCCAGTGGAGTCCCTCCTTACATCACACGTGCCCCCACCAGAGTCCCTCCTTACAGCACAGGTGCCCCCAGTGGAGTCACTCCTTACAAAACAGGTGCCCTCAGCGGAGTTCCTTCTTACAGTACAGGTGTCCGCATAGCCAGCAGAGTCCCTCCTTACATCACAGTTGCCCTCAGCGGAGACCCTACTTACATCACAGGTTTCCAGAGCGGAGTTCCTCCTTACAGCACAGGTGCCCGCAGCGGAGTCCCTCCTTACAGCACAGGTGCCACCAGCGGAGTCCCTCCATACAGCACAGGTGTCCCCATCGCCAGCAGAGTCCCTCCTTACAGCACAGGTGACCCATGCGGAGTCCCTCCTTACAGCACAGGTGTCCCCATCGCCAGTAGAGTCCCTCCTTACATCACACGTGCCCCAAGCAGAGTCCCTCCTTACAGCACAGGTGCCCCCAGCGGAGGCCCTCCTTACATCACATGTGCCCTCAGCGGACACCCTCCTTACATCACAGGTGCCCCCGGCGGAGTCCCTCCTTACAGCACAGATGCCTCCAGCAGAGTCCCTCCTTACAGCACAGGTGTCCCCATCTCCAGCAGGGTCCCTCCTTACTGCACAGGTGCCCCATGCGGAGTCCCTCGTTACAGCACAGGTGTCCCCATCGACAGCGGAGTCCCTCCTTACAGCACAGGTGGCCCCAGCAGAATTCCTCCTTACAGCACATGTGTCCCCATCGGCAGCGGATTTCCTCGTTATAGCACAGGTGTCCCCATCACCAGGGGAGTCCCTCCATACATCACAGGTGCCCCCAGCGGAGTCCCTCCTTACATCACAGGTGCCCCCAGTGGAGTCCCTCCTTACAGCAAAGGTGTCCCCATCACCAGCGGAGTCCTTCCTTACAGCACAGGTGCCCCCAGCGGAGTCCTTACTTACATCACAGGCGCCCCCAGCGCCAGCGGAGTCCCTTTTTACATCACAGGTGCCCCCAGCGGAGTCCCTCCTTACATCACTGGTGCCCCCAGCAGAGTCCCTACTTACAGTACAGGTGTCCCCATCGCCAGCGGAGTTCCTCCTTACGGTACAGATGCCCCCAGCGGAGACCCTCCTTACAGCACAGGTGCCCCCAGTGGAGTCCCTCCTTACATCACAGGTGCCCTCAGCGGAGTTCCTACTTACAATACAGGTGTCCCCATAGCCAGCGGATTTCCTCCTTACATCACAGGTGCCCTCAGCGGAGACCCTCCTTACATCACAGGTGCCCCCAGCGGAGTCCCTCCTTACAGCACAGGTACCTCCAGCGGAGTTCCGCCTTACAGCACAGGTGTCCCCATCACCAGCAAAGTCCCTCCTTACAGCACAGGTGCCCCATGCAGAGTCCCTCGTTACAGCACAGATGTCCCTATCGCCAGCGGAGTCCCTCTTAACATCACACATGCCCCAAGCGGTGTCCCTCTTTACATCACAGGTGCCCCCAGTGGAGTCCCTCCTTACAGCACAGGTGCTCCTAGTGGAGTCCCTCCTTACAGCACAGGTGTCCCCATCGCCAGCTGAGTCCCTCCTTACATCACAGGTGCCCCCAGCGCCAGCGGAGTCCCTTTTTACATCTGAGGTGCCCCCAGCGGAGTCCCTCCTTACATCACAGGTGCCCCCAGCAGAGTCCCTCCTTACATCACAGGTGCACCTAGTGGAGTCCCTCGTTACAGCACAGGTGTCCCCATCGCCAGCGGAGTTCCTCCTTACAGCACAGGTGCCCCCAGCGGAGTCCCTCCTTACATCACAGGTGCCCTCAGCGGAGTTCCTCCTTACAATACAGGTGTCCCCATAGCCAGCAGAGTCCCTCCTTACATCACAGGTTCCTTCAGCGTAGACCCTCCTTACATCACAGGTGCCCCCAGCAGAGTCCCTCCTTACATCACAGGTGCCCCCAGCGGAGTCCCTCCTTATAACACAGGTGCCCCCAGCGGAGTCCCTCCTTACAGCACAGGTGTCCCCATCGCCAGCAGAGTCCCTCCTTACAGCCCAGGTGCCCCCAGCGGAGTTCCTCCTTACAGCACAGATGCCCCCAGCAGAGTCCCTCCTTACAGCACAGGTGCCACCAGCGGAGTCCCTCCATACAGCACAGGTGTCCCCATCGCCAGCAGAGTCCCTCCTTATAGCACAGGTGACCCATGCGGAGTCCCTCCTTACAGCACAGGTGTCACCATCGCCAGTAGAGTCCCTCCTTACATCACACGTGCCCCAAGCAGAGACCTCCTTACAGCACAGGTGCCCCCAGCGGAGCCCCTCCTTACATCACATGTGCCCTCAGCGGACACCCTCCTTACATCACAGGTGCCCCCAGCGGAGTCCCTCCTTACAGCACAGATGCCTCCAGCAGAGTCCCTCCTTACAGCACAGGTGTCCCCATCTCCAGCAGAGTCCCTCCTTACTGCACAGGTGCCCCATGTGGAGTCCCTCGTTACAGCACAGGTGTCCCCATCGACAGCGGAGTCCCTCCTTACAGCACAGGTGCCCCCAGCAGAATTCCTCCTTACAGCACATGTGTCCCCATCGGCAGTCTACCCCTGTGGACACGACATTCCTCCCTGAGACGACCTCCGTAGACACGACATTCCTCCCTGAGGCGACCCCCGTGGACACTACATTCCTCCCACAGGCGACTCCCGTGTACACTACATTCCTCCCCGAGGCGACCCCCGTGGACACGACATT
>BLSH010460694.1:119658-134201 GCA_018402905.1 Glandirana rugosa | reverse complement strand
CCCCATAGCCAGCAGAGTCCCTCCTTACATCACAGGTGCCTTCAGCGTAGACCCTCCTTACATCACCGGTGCCCCCAGCAGAGTCCCTCCTTACAGTACAGGTGCCCCATGCGGAGTCACTCGTTACAGCCCAGGTGTCCCGATCGCCAGCGGAGTCCCTCCTTACATCACACGTGTCCCCTGCAGAGTCCCTTCTTACATCACAGGTGCCCCCAGTGGAGTCCCTTCTTATAACACAGGTGCCCCCAGCGGAGTCCCTCCTTACAGCACAGGTGTCCCCACCGCCAGCAGAGTCCCTCCTTACAGCCCAGGTGCCCCCAGCGGAGTTCCTCCTTACAGCACAGATGCCCCCAGCAGAGTCCCTCCTTACAGCACAGGTGTCCCCATTGCCAGCGGAGTCCCTCCTTACATCACACGTGCCCCCGGTGGAGTCCCTCCTTACAGCACACGTGCCCCCAGTGGAGTCCCTCCTTACATCACATGTGCCCCCACCAGAGTCCCTCCTTACAGCACAGGTGCCCCCAGTGGAGTCACTCCTTACAACACAGGTGCCCTCAGCGGAGTCCCTCCTTACAGCACAGGTGTCCCCATCGCCAGCAGAGTCCCTCCTTACAGCCCGGGTGCCCCCAGCGGAGTTCCTCCTTACAGCACAGATGCCCCCAGCAGAGTCCCTCCCTACAGCACAGGTGTCCCCATTGCCAGCGGAGTCCCTCCTTACATCACACATGCCCCCAGTGGAGTCCCTCCTTACAGCACACGTGCCCCCAGTGGAGTCCCTCCTTACAGCACACGTGCCCCCAGCAGAATTCCTCCTTACAGCACATGTGTCCCCATCGGCAGCGGATTTCCTCGTTATAGCACAGGTGTCCCCATCACCAGGGGAGTCCCTCCATACATCACAGGTGCCCCCAGCGGAGTCCCTCCTTACATCACAGGTGCCCCCAGTGTAGTGCCTCCTTACAGCAAAGGTGTCCCCATCACCAGCGGAGTCCTTCCTTACAGCACAGGTGCCCCCAGCGGAGTCCCTCCTTACATCACAGGCGCCCCCAGCGCCAGCGGAGTATCTTTTTACATCACAGGTGCCCCCAGCGGAGTCCCTCCTTACATCACAGGTGCCCCCAGCAGAGTCCCTACTTACAGTACAGGTGTCCCCATCGCCAGCGGAGTTCCTCCTTACGGTACAGATGCCCCCAGCGGAGACCCTCCTTACAGCACAGGTGCCCCCAGTGGAGTCCCTCCTTACATCACAGGTGCCCTCAGCGGAGTTCCTACTTACAATACAGGTGTCCCCATAGCCAGCGTATTTCCTCCTTACATCACAGGAGCCCCATGCGGAGTCCCTCATTACAGCACAGATGTCCCTATCGCCAGCGGAGTCCCTCTTTACATCACACGTGCCCCAAGCGGTGTCCCTCTTTACATCACAGGTGCCCCCAGTGGAGACCCTCCTTACAGCGCAGGTGCTCCTAGTGGTGTCCCTCCTTACAGCACAGGTGTCCCCAGCGCCAGCGGAGTCCCTTTTTACATCCAAGGTGCCCCCAGCGGAGTCCCTCCTTACATCACAGGTGCCCCCAGCAGAGTCCCTCCTTACATCACAGGTGCACCTAGTGGAGTCACTCGTTACAGCACAGGTGTCCCCATCGCCAGCGGAGTTCCTCCTTAAAGCACAGTTGCCCCCAGCGGAGTCCCTCCTTACAGCACAGGTACCCCCAGTGGAGTCCCTCCTTACATCACAGGTGCCCTCAGCGGAGTTCCTCCTTACAATACAGGTGTCCCCATAGCCAGCAGAGTCCCTCCTTACATCACAGGTGCCTTCAGCGTAGACCCTCCTTACATCACAGGTGCCCCCAGCAGAGTCCCTCCTTACAGTACAGGTGCCCCATGCGGAGTCACTCGTTACAGCCCAGGTGTCCCCATCGCCAGCGGAGTCCCTCCTTACATCACACGTGTCCCCAGCAGAGTCCCTTCTTACAGCACAGGTGTCCCCATCGCCAGTAGAGTCCCTCCTTACATCACACGTGCCCCAAGCAGAGTCTCTCCTTACAGCACAGGTGCCCCCAGCGGAGCCCCTCCTTACATCACAGGTGCCCCCAGCGGAGTCCCTCCTTACAGCACAGATGCCCCCAGCGGAGTCCCTCCTTACAGCACAGATGTCTCCAGCAGAGTCCCTCCTTACAGCACAGGTGTCCCCATCTCCAGCAGAGTCCCTCCTTACTGCACAGGTGCCCCATGTGTAGTCCCTCCTTACAGCACAGGTGTCCCCATCGACAGCGGAGTCCCTCCTTACAGCACAGGTGTCCCCAGCGGAGTCCCTCCTTACATCACAGGCGCCCCCGGCGCCAGCGGAGTCCCTTTTTACATCATAGGTGCCCCCAGCGGAGTCCCTCCTTACATCACAGGTGCCCCCAGCAGAGTCCCTACTTACAGTACAGGTGTCCCCATCGCCAGCGGAGTTCCTCCTTACGGTACAGATGCCCCCAGCGGAGACCCTCCTTACAGCACAGGTGCCCCCAGTGGAGTCCCTCCTTACATCACAGGTGCCCTCAGCGGAGTTCCTACTTACAATACAGGTGTCCCCATAACCAGCGGATTTCCTCCTTACATCACAGGTGCCCCATGCGGAGTCCCTCGTTACAGCACAGATGTCCCTATCGCCAGCGGAGTCCCTCTTTACATCACACGTGCCCCAAGCGGTGTCCCTCTTTACATCACAGGTGCCCCCAGTGGAGACCCTCCTTACAGCGCAGGTGCTCCTAGTGGAGTCCCTCCTTACAGCACAGGTGTCCCCATCGCCAGCTGAGTCCCTCCTTACATCACAGGTGCCCCCAGCGCCAGCGGAGTCCCTTTTTACATCCGAGGTGCCCCCAGCGGAGTCCCTCCTTACATCACAGGTGCCCGCAGCAGAGTCCCTCCTTACATCACAGGTGCACCTAGTGGAGTCACTCGTTACAGCACAGGTGTCCCCATCGCCAGCGGAGCTCCTCCTTACAGCACAGTTGCCCCCAGCGGAGTCCCTCCTTACAGCACAGGTACCCCCAGTGGAGTCCCTCCTTACATCACAGGTGCCCTCAGCGGAGTTCCTCCTTACAGTACAGGTGTCCCCATAGCCAGCAGAGTCCCTCCTTACATCACAGGTGCCTTCAGCGTAGACCCTCCTTACATCACAGGTGCCCCCAGCAGAGTCCCTCCTTACAGTACAGGTGCCCCATGCGGAGTCACTCATTACAGCCCAGGTGTCCCCATCGCCAGCGGAGTCCCTCCTTACATCACACGTGTCCCCAACAGAGTCCCTTCTTACATCACAGGTGCCCCCAGCGGAGTCCCTCCTTATAACACAGGTGCCCCCAGCGGAGTCCCTCCTTACAGCACAGGTGTCCCCATCGCCAGCAGAGTCCCTCCTTACAGCCCAGGTGCCCCCAGCGGAGTTCCTCCTTACAGCACAGATGCCCCCAGCAGAGTCCCTCCTTACAGCACAGGTGTCCCCATTGCCAGCGGAGTCCCTCCTTACAGCACACGTGTCCCCAGTGGAGTCCCTCCTTACATCACACGTGCCCCCACCAGAGTCCCTCCTTACAGCACAGGTGCGCCCAGTGGAGTCACTCCTTACAACACAGGTGCCCTCAGCGGAGTCCCTCCTTACAGCACAGGTGTCCCCATCGCCAGCAGAGTCCCTCCTTACAGCCCAGGTGCCCCCAGCGGAGTTCCTCCTTACAGCACAGATGCCCCCAGCAGAGTCCCTCCTTACAGCACAGGTGTCCCCATCGCCAGCAGAGTCCCTCCTTACTGCCCAGGTGCCCCACCAGAGTCCCTCCTTACAGCACAGGTGCCCCCAGTGGAGTCACTCCTTACAAAACAGGTGCCCTCAGCGGAGTTCCTTCTTACAGTACAGGTGTCCGCATAGCCAGCAGAGTCCCTCCTTACATCACAGTTGCCCTCAGCGGAGACCCTACTTACATCACGGGTTTCCAGAGCAGAGTTCCTCCTTACAGCACAGGTGCCAGCAGCGGAGTCCCTCCTTACAGCACAGGTGCCACCAGCGGAGTCCCTCCATACAGCACAGGTGTCCCCATCGCCAGCAGAGTCCCTCCTTACAGCACAGGTGACCCATGCGGAGTCTCTCCTTACAGCACAGGTGTCCCCATCGCCAGTAGAGTCCCTCCTTACATCACATGTGCCCCAAGCAGAGTCCCTCCTTACAGCACAGGTGCCCCCAGCGGAGCCCCTCCTTACATCACATGTGCCCTCAGCGGACACCCTCCTTACATCACAGGTGCCCCCAGCGGAGTCCCTCCTTACAGCACAGATGCCCCCAGCGGAGTCCCTCCTTACAGCACAGATGTCTCCAGCAGAGTCCCTCCTTACAGCACAGGTGTCCCCATCTCCAGCAGAGTCCCTCCTTACTGCACAGGTGCCCTATGTGGAGTCCCTCGTTACAGCACAGGTGTCCCCATCGACAGCGGAGTCCCTCCTTACAGCACAGGTGCCCCCAGCAGAATTCCTCCTTACAGCACATGTGTCCCCATCGGCAGCGGATTTCCTCATTATAGCACAGGTGTCCCCATCACGAGTGGAGTCCCTCCATACATCACAGGTGCCCCCAGCGGAGTCCCTCCTTACATCACAGGTGCCCCCAGTGGAGTCCCTCCTTACAGCAAAGGTGTCCTTATCACCAGCAGAGTCCTTCCTTACAGCACAGGTGCCCCCAGCGGAATCCCTCCTTACATCACAGTCGCCCCCAGCGCCAGCGGAGTCCCTTTTTACATCACAGGTGCCCCCAGCGGAGTCCCTCCTTACATCACAGGTGCCCCCAGCAGAGTCCCTACTTACAGTACAGGTGTCCCCATCGCCAGCGGAGTTCCTCCTTACGGTACAGATGCCCCCAGCGGAGACCCTCCTTACAGCACAGGTGCCCCCAGTGGAGTCCCTCCTTACATCACAGGTGCCCTCAGCGGAGTTCCTACTTACAATACAGGTGTCCCCATAGCCAGCGGATTCCCTCCTTACATCACAGGTGCCCTCAGCGGAGACCCTCCTTACATCACAGGTGCCCCCAGCGGAGTCCCTCCTTACAGCACAGGTACCTCCAGCGGAGTTCCGCCTTACAGCACAGGTGTCCCCATCGCCAGCAAAGTCCCTCCTTACAGCACAGGTGCCCCATGCGGAGTCCCTCGTTACAGCACAGATGTCCCTATCGCCAGCGGAGTCCCTCTTTACATCACACGTGCCCCAAGCGGAGTCCCTCCTTACATCACAGGTGCCCCCAGTGGAGTCCCTCCTTACAGCACAGGTGCCCCCAGTGGAGTCCCTCCTTACATCACAGGTGCCCTCAACGGAGTTCCTCCTTACAATACAGGTGTCCCCATAGCCAGCAGAGTCCCTCCTTACATCACAGGTGCCCTCAGCGGAGACCCTCATCACATCACAGGTTCAAAGAGCGGAGTCCCTCCTTACAGCACAGGTGCCCCCAGCGGATTCCCTCCTTACAGCACAGGTGTCCCCATCGCCAGCAGAGTCCCTCCTTACAGCACAGGTGACCCAAGCAGAGTCCCTCCTTACAGCACAGGTACCCTCAGCTGAGTTCCTCCTTACAGTACAGGTGTCCCCATCGCCAGCGGAGTCCCTCCTAACTGCACAGGTGCCCCCAGCGGAGTCCCTCCTTACTGCACAGTTACCCCCAGCGGAGTTCCTCATTACAGCACAAGTGCCCCTAGCGGAGTCCCTCTTTAAAGCTCAGGTATCCCCATCTCCAGCAGAGTCCCTCCTTACAGCACAGGTGCCCCAGCAGAAATCCTCCTTACAGCAAAGGTTTCCCCATCACCAGCGGAGTCCCTTTTTACATCACAGGTGCCCCCAGTGGAGTCCCTCCTTACATCACAGGTGCCCCCAGCAGAGTCCCTAATTACAGTACAGGTGTCCCCATCGCCAGTGGAGTTCCTCCTTACAGCACAGGTTCCCCCTGCGGAGTCCCTCCTTACAGCACAGGTGCCTACAGTGGAGTCCCTCCTTACATCACAGGTGCCCTCAGCGGAGTCCCTACTTATAATACAGGTGTCCCCATAGCCAGCGGATTCCCTCCTTACATCACAGGTGCCCTCAGCGGAGACCCTCCTTACATCACAGGTGCCTCCAGTGGAGTCCCTCCTTATGGCACAGGTGTCCCCATCGCGAGCAGAGTCCCTCCTTGAAGCACAGGTGCCCCATGCGGAGTCCCTTATTACAGCACAGGTGTCCCCATCGCCAGCGGAGTCCCTCCTTACATCACACGTGCCCCAAGCGGAGTCCCTCCTTACATCACAGGTTACCCCAGTGGAGTCGCTCCTTACAGTACAGGTACCCCCAGCGGAGTCCCTCCTTACAGCCCAGGTGCCCCCAGCGGAGTCCCTCCTTACAGCACAGGGGCCCCCAGCAGAGTCCCTCCTTACAGCACAGGTGTCCCCATTGCCAGCGGAGTCCCTTGTCACATCACACGTGCCCCCAGCGTAGTCCCTCCTTACATCACACGTGCCACCAGTGGAGTCCCTCCTTACAGCACAGGTGCCACCAGTGGAGTCCCTCCTTACATCACAGGTGCCCTCAGCAGAGTTCCTCTTTACAGTACGGGTGTCCCCAAAGCCAGCAGACTCCCTCCTTACATCACAGGTGCCCTCAGCGGAGACCCTCATCACATCACAGGTTCCCAGAGCGGAGTACCTCCTTACAGCACAGGTGCCCCCAGCGGAGTCCCTCCTTACAGCACAGGTGCTCCCAGTGGAGTCCCTCCATACAGCACATGTGTCCCCATCGCCAGCAGAGTCCCTCCTTACAGCACACGTGACCCAAGCAGAGTCCCTCCTTACAGCACAGGTACCCTCAGCGGAGTTCCTCCTTACAGTACAGGTGTCCCCATCGCCAGCGGAGTCCCTCCTAACTGCACAGGTGCCACCAGCGGAGTCCCTCCTTACTGCACAGGTACCCCAAGCGGAGTTCCTCCTTACAGCACAAGTGCCCCTAGCGGAGTCCCTCTTTAAAGCTCAGGTATCCCCATCTCCAGCAGAGTCCCTCCTTACAGCACAGGTGCCCCAGCAGAAATCCTCCTTACTGCACAGGTGTCCCCATCACCAGTGGAGTCCCTCCTTACATCACAGGTGCCCTCAGCAGAGTTCCTCTTTACAGTATGGGTGTCCCCAAAGCCAGCAGACTCCCTCCTTACATCACAGGTTCCCTCAGCGGAGACCCTCATCACATCACAGGTTCCCAGAGCGGAGTCCCTCCTTACAGCACAGATGCCCCCAGCGGAGTCCCTCCTTACAGCACAGGTGCTCCCAGTGGAGTCCCTCCTTACATCACAGGTGCCCTCAGCAGAGTTCCTCTTTACAGTACGGGTGTCCCCAAAGCCAGCAGACTCCCTCCTTACATCACAGGTTCCCTCAGCGGAGACCCTCATCACATCACAGGTTCCCAGAGCGGAGTCCCTCCTTACAGCACAGATGCCCCCAGCGGAGTCCCTCCTTACAGCACAGGTGCTCCCAGTGGAGTCCCTCCATACAGCACAGGTGTCCCCATCGCCAGCAGAGTCCCTCCTTACAGCACAGGTGACCCAAGCAGAGTCCCTCCTTATGGCACAGGTACCCTCAGCGGAGTCCCTCCTAACTGCACAGGTGCCACCAACGGAGTCCCTCCTTACTGCACAGTTACCCCCAGCGGAGTTCCTCCTTACAGCACAGGTGCCCCCCAGCAGAAATCCTCCTTACAGCACAGCTGTCCCCATCACCAGCGGAGTCCCTAATTACAGTACAGGTGTCCCCATCGCCAGTTGAGTTCCTCCTTACAGCACAGGTGCCCCCTGCGGAGTCCCTCCTTACAGCACAGGTGCCTACAGTGAAGTCCCTCCTTACATCACAGGTGCCCTCAGCGGAGTTCCTACTTATAATACAGGTGTCCCCATAGCCAGCGGATTCCCTCCTTACATCACAGGTGCCCTCAGCAGAGACCCTCCTTACATCACAGGTGCACCCAGCGGAGTCCCTCCTTACAGCACAGGTACCTCCAGTGGAGTCCCTCCTTACAGCACAGGTGTCCCCATCGCCAGCAGAGTCCCTCCTTAAAGCACAGGTGCCCCATGCGGAGTCCCTTGTTACAGCACAGGTGTCCCCATCGCCAGCGGAGTCCCTCCTTACATCACACGTGCCCCAAGCGGAGTCCCGCCATACAGCACAGGTGTCCCCATCGCCAGCAAAGTCCCTCCTTACAGCACAGGTGCCCCATGCGGAGTCCCTCGTTACAGCACAGGTGTCCCTATCGCCAGCGGAGTCCCTCTTTACATCACACGTGCCCCAAGCGGAGTCCCTCCTTACATCACAGGTGCCCCCAGTGGAGTCCCTCCTTACAGCACAGGTGCCCCCAGTGGAGTCCCTCCTTACATCACAGGTGCCCTCAGCGGAGTTCCTCCTTACAGTACAGGTGTCCCCATAGCCAGCAGAGTCCCTCCTTACATCACAGGTGCCCTCAGGGGACACCCTCATCACATCACAGGTTCAAAGAGCGGAGTCCCTCCTTACAGCACAGGTGCCCCCAGCGGATTCCCTCCTTACAGCACAGGTGCTCCCAGAGGAGTCCCTCCATACAGCACAGGTGTCCCTATCGCCAGCAGAGTACCTCCTTACAGCACAGGTGACCCAAGCAGAGTTTCTCCTTACAGCACAGGTGCCCTCAGCCGAGTTCCTCCTTACAGTACAGGTGTCCCCATCGCCAGCGGAGTCCCTCCTAACTGCGCAGGTGCCACCAGCGGAGTCCCTCCTTACTGCACAGGTACCCCCAGCGGAGTTCCTCCTTACAGCACAAGTGCCCCTAGCGGAGTCCCTCTTTAAAGCTCAGGTATCCCCATCTCCAGCAGAGTCCCTCCTTACAGCACAGGTGCCCCAGCAGAAATCCTCCTTACAGCACAGGTGTCCCCATCACCAGCGGAGTCCCTCCTTACATCACAGGTGCCCCCAGTGGAGTCCCTCCTTACATCACAGGTGCCCCCAGCAGAGTCCCTAATTACAGTACAGGTGTCCCCATCACCAGTGGAGTTCCTCCTTACAGCACAGGTGCCCCCTGCGGAGTCCCTCCTTACAGCACGGGTGCCTACAGTGGAGTTCCTCCTTACATCACAGGTGCCCTCGGCGGAGTTCCTACTTATAATACAGGTGTCCCCATAGCCAGCGGATTCCCTCCTTACATCACAGGTGCCCTCAGCGGAGACCCTCCTTACATCACAGGTGCCCCCAGCGGAGTCCCTCCTTACAGCACAGGTACCTCCAATGGAGTCCCTCCTTACGGCACAGGTGTCCCCATCGCCAGCAAAGTCCCTCCTTAAAGCACAGGTGCCCCATGCGGAGTCCCTCGTTACAGCACAGGTGTCCCCATCGCCAGCGGAGTCCCTCCTTACATCACACGTGCCCCAAGCGGAGTCCCTCCTTACATCACAGGTGCCCCCAGTGGAGTCGCTCCTTACAGTACAGGTGCCCCCAGCGGAGTCCCTCCTTACAGCCCAGGTGCCCCCAGCGGAGTCCCTCCTTACAACACAGGGGCCCCCAGCAGAGTCCCTCCTTACAGCACAGGTGTCCCCATTGTCAGCGGAGTCCCTTGTCACATCCCACGTGCCCCCAGCGTAGTCCCTCCTTACATCACGAGTGCCACCAGTGGAGTCCCTCCTTACAGCACAGGTGCCCCAGTGGAGTCCCTCCTTACATCACAGGTGCCCTCAGCAGAGTTCCTCTTTACAGTACGGGTGTCCCCAAAGCCAGCAGACTCCCTCCTTACATCACAGGTGCCCTCAGCGGAGACCCTCATCACATCACAGGTTCCCAGAGCGGAGTCCCTCCTTACAGCACAGGTGCCCCCAGCGGAGTCCCTCCTTACAGCACAGGTGCTCCCAGTGGAGTCCCTCCATACAGCACAGGTGTCCCCATCGCCAGCAGAGTCCCTCCTTACAGCACAGGTGACCCAAGCAGAGTCCCTCCTTACAGCACAGGTACCCTCAGCGGAGTTCCTCCTTACAGTACAGGTGTCCCCGTCGCCAGTGGAGTCCCTCCTAACTGCACAGGTGCCACCAGCGGAGTCCCTCCTTACTGCACAGGTACCCCCAGCGGAGTTCCTCATTACAGCACAAGTGCCCCTAGTGGAGTCCCTCTTTAAAGCTCAGGTATCCCCATCTCCAGCAGAGTCCCTCCTTACAGCACAGGTGCCCCAGCAGAAATCCTCCTTACAGCACAGGTGTCCCCATCATCAGCGAAGTCCCATTTTACATAACAGGTGCCCCCAGTGGAGTCCCTCCTTACATCACAGGTGCCCCCAGCAGAGTCCCTAATTACAGTACAGGTGCCTACAGTGGAATCCCTCCTTACATCACAGGTGCCCTCAGCGGAGTTCCTACTTATAATACAGAAGTCCCCATAGCCAGCGGATTCCCTCCTTACATCACAGGTGCCCTCAGCGGAGACCCTCCTTACATCACAGGTGCCCCCAGCGGAGTCCCTCCTTACAACACAGGTACCTCCAGTGAAGTCCCTCCTTACGGCACAGGTGTCCCCATCGCGAGCAGAGTCCCTCCTTAAAGCACAGGTGCCCCATGCGGAGTCCCTCGTTACAGCACAGGTGTCCCCATCGCCAGCGGAGTCCCTCCTTACATCACACGTGCCCCATGCGAAGTCCCTCCTTACATCACAGGTGCCCCCAGTGGAGTCGCTCCTTACAGTACAGGTGCCCCCAGCGGAGTCCCTCCTTACAGCCCAGGTGCCCCCAGCGGAGTTCCTCCTTACAGCACAGGGGCCCCCAGCAGAGTCCCTCCTTACAGCACAGGTGTCCCCCATTGCCAGCGGAGTCCCTCGTCACATCACACGTGCCCCCAGCGTAGTCCCTCCTAACATCACACGTGCCACCAGTGGAGTCCCTCCTTACAGCACAGGTGCCCCCAGTGGAGTCCCTCCTTACATCACAGGTGCCCTCAGCAGAGTTCCTCTTTACAGTACGGGTGTCCCCAAAGCCAGCAGACTCCCTCCTTACATCACAGGTGCCCTCAGCGGAGACCCTCATCACATCACAGGTTCCCAGAGCGGAGTCCCTCCTTACAGCACAGGTGCCCCCAGCGGAGTCCCTCCTTACAGCACAGGTACCCTCAGCGGAGTTCTTCCTTACAGTACAGGTGTCCCCATCGCCAGTGGAGTCCCTCCTAACTGCACAGGTGCCACCAGCGGAGTCCCTCCTTACTGCACAGGTACCCCCAGCGGAGTTCCTCATTACAGCACAAGTGCCCCTAGCGGAGTCCCTCTTTAAAGCTCAGGTATCCCCATCTCCAGCAGAGTCCCTCCTTACAGCAAAGGTGCCCCAGCAGAAATCCTCCTTACAGCACAGGTGTCCCCATCACCAGCGGAGTCCCTTTTTACATCACAGGTGCCCCCAGTGGAGTCCCTTCTTACATCACAGGTGCCCCCAGCAGAGTCCCTAATTACAGTACAGGTGCCTACAGTGGAGTCCCTCCTTACATCACAGGTGCCCTCAGCGGAGTTCCTACTTATAATACAGAAGTCCCCATAGCCAGCGGATTCCCTCCTTACATCACAGGTGCCCTCAGCGGAGACCCTCCTTACATCACAGGTGCCCCCAGCGGAGTCCCTCCTTACAACACAGGTACCTCCAGTGGAGTCCCTCCTTACGGCACAGGTGTCCCCATCGCGAGCAAAGTCCCTCCTTAAAGCACAGGTGCCCCATGCGGAGTCCCTCGTTACAGCACAGGTGTCCCCATCGCCAGCGTTCCCAGAGCGGAGTCCCTCCTTACAGCACAGGTGCCCCCAGCGGAGTCCCTCCTTACAGCACAGGTGCTCCCAGTGGAGTCCCTCCATACAGCACAGGTGTCCCCATCGCCAGCAGAGTCCCTACTTACAGCACAGGTGACCCAAGCAGAGTCCCTCCTTACGGCACAGGTACCCTCAGCGGAGTTCCTCCTAACTGCACAGGTGCCACCAGCGGAGTCCCTCCTTACTGCACAGTTACCCCCAGAGGAGTTCCTCCTTACAGCACAGGTGCCCCCCAGCAGAAATCCTCCTTACAGCACAGCTGTCCCCATCACCAGCGGAGTCCCTCCTTACAGCACAGGTGTCCCCATCGCCAGTGGAGTCCCTCCTTACGGCACAGGTGCCCCCAGCAGAATTCCTCCTTACAGCACAGGTGTCCCCATCGGCAGCGGATTTCCTCCTTACAGCACAGGTGTCCCCATTACCAGGGGGAGTCCCTCCTTACATCACAGATGCCCCCAGCGGAGTCCCTCCTCACATCACAGGTGCCCCCAGTGGAGTCCCTCCTTATAGCACAGGTGTCCCCATCGCCAGCGGAGTCCTTCCTTACAGCACAGGTGCCCCCAGCGGAGTTCCTCCTTACATCACAGGTGTCCCCAGTGCCAGCGGAGTCCCTTTTTACATCACAGGTGTCCAAAGCGGAGTCCCTCCTTGCATCACAGGCACCCCCAGCAGTGTCCCTAATTACAGTACAGGTGTCCCCATTGCCAGCGGAGTTCCTCCTTAAAGCACAGGTGCCCCCAGCGGAGTCCCTCCTTACAGCACAGGTGCCCCCAGCGGAGTCTCTCCTTACAGCACAGGTGCCCCCAGCAGAATTCCTCCTTACAGCACAGGTGCCCCCAGTGGAATTCCTCCTTACAGCAAATGTGTCCCCATCACCAGTGGAGTCCCTCCTTACAGCAAAGGTGTCCACATCGGCAGCGGATTTCCTCCTTACAGCACAGGTGTCCCCATCGCCAGCGGAGTCCCTCCTTACATCATATGTGCCCCTAGCACAGTCCCTCCTTACAACACAGGTGTCCCCAGTGGAGTCTCTTCTTGCATCACAGGTGCCCTCAGCTGAGTTCCTCCTTACAGTACAGGTGTCTCCATAGCCAGTGGAGTCCCTCCTTACATCACAGGTGCCCCATGCACAGTCCCTCCTTACAGCACAGGTGTCCCTATCGCCAGCAAAGTCCCTCCTTACATCACACATGCCCCAAGCAGAGTCCCTCCTTACAGCACAGATGCACTCAGCGGAGTTCCTCCTTACAGTACAGGTGTCCCCATCGCCAGCGGAGTCCCTCCTTACTGCAAAGGTGCCCCCAGCGGAGTCCCTCCTTACAGCACAGGTGCTCCCAGCAGAGTCCCTCCTTACAGCACAGGTGCCCCCAGCAGAATTCCTCCTTACAGCACAGGTGTCCCCATCACCAGCGGAGTCCCTCCTTACAGCACAGGTGTCCCCATCGCCAGCGGAGTTCCTCCTTACAGCACAGGTGCCCCCAGCAGAATTCCTCCTAACAGCACAGGTTTACCCATTGGCAGCGGATATCCTCCTTACAGCAGAGGTGTCCCCAGCTGAGTTTCTCCTTACAGCACAGGTGTCCCCATCACCAGCGGCGTCCCTCCTTACATCACAGGTGCTCCCAGCGGAGTCCCTCCTTACATAACAGGTGCCCCCAGTAGAGTCCCTCCTTACAGCACACGTGTCCCCATCGCCAGCGGAGTCCCTCCTTAGAGCACAGGTGCCCCCAGCGGAGTTTCTCTTTACAGCACAGGTGTCTCCATTGCCAGCTGAGTCCCTCCTTACATCACAGGTGCCCCCAGCGCCAGCGGAGTCCCTTTTTATATCACAGTTGCCCCCAGCGAAGTCCCTCCTTACATCACAGGTGCCCCAAGCGGAGTCCCTAATTACAGTACAGGTATCCCCATCGCCAGCGGAGTTCCTCCGTACTGCACAGGTGCCCCCAGCGGAGTCCCTCCTTACAGCACAGGTGCCCCCAGCGGTGTCCCTCCTTTCAGCACAGGTGTCGACATCGGCAACGGATTTCCTCCTTACAGCACTGGTGCCCCCAGCGGAGTCCCTCCGTACAGGACAGGTGTCCCCAGTGGAGTCTCTTCTTACATCACAGGAGCCCTCAGCTGAGTTCCTCCTTACAGTACAGGTGTCCCCATAGCCAGTGGAGTCCCTCCTTACATCACAGTTGCCCTCAGCAGAGACCCACCTTACATCACAGGTGCCCACAGCCGAGTCCCTCCTTACAGCACAGGTGCCCCCAGCGGAGTCCCTCCTTACAGCACAGGTGTCCCCATCGCCAGAAGAGTCCCTCCTTACAGCACAGGTGCCCCATGCGCAGTCCCTAATTACAGCACAGGTGTCCCTATCGCCAGCAAAGTACCTCCTTACATCACACATGCCCCAAGCAGAGTCCCTCCTTACAGCACAGATGCACTCAGCGGAGTTCCTCCTTACAGTACAGGTGTCCCCATCGCCAGCGGAGTCCCTCCTTACTGCACAGGTGCCCCCAGCGGAGTCCCTCCTTACAGCACAGGTGTTCCCAGCGGAGTCCCTCCTTACAGCACAAGTGTCCCTAGCGGAGTCCCTCTTTAAAGCACAGGTATCCCCATCTCCAGCAGAGTCCCTCCTTACAGCACAGGTGCCCTCAGCAGAATTCCTCCCTACAGCACAGGTGTCCCCATCGGCAGCGGATTTCTTTAGGCGACGGCTACCCCTGTGGACACGACATCCCT
>BLSH010460694.1:71228-89116 GCA_018402905.1 Glandirana rugosa | reverse complement strand
AGGCGTCCCCACCTGTGTCCCTCCTTACATCACAGGTGACCTTAGCAGAGTTCCTCCTTCCATCAGGTGCCCTCAGCGGAGCACCTCCATACCTCAAAGGTGCCTCCAGCGAAGTTCATCCTTACATCAGGTGCCCCCAGCAGAGTCCCTCCTTACATCACAGGTGCCCCCCAGCTGAGTTTCTCCTTACATCACAGGTGTCCCCAGCACCAGCGGAGTTAGTCCTTACATCACATGTGCCCCCAGCGGAGTCACTCCTTACATCACAGATGCCCCCAGCAGAGTTCCGCGTTCCTTCAGTTGCCCCCAGCGGATTGCCTCCTTACATTACAGGTGCCCCCAGTGGAGTTCCGCCTTCCATCAGTTGCCCCCAGCAGATACCGTCCTTACATCACAGGTGCCCCCAGCGGAGTCCCTCCTTATAGTACAGGTATCCCCATTGCCAGAGGAGTCCTTCCTTACAGCACAGAGGCGTCCAGCGGACTCCCTCCTTACAGCACAGGTGTCCCCATCGCCAGTGGAGTCCCTCCTTACAGCACAGGTGCCCCCACCTGAATCCCTCCTTAAATCACAGATGACCTTAGCGGAGTTCCTCCTTCCATCAGGCGCCCCCAGCAGAGTCCTTCCTTACATCACAGGTGCCCCCAGCGGAGCACCTCCGTACCTCAAAGGTGCCCCCGGCGGAGTTCATCCTTCCATCAGGCGCCCCCAGCAGAGTCCTTCCTTACATCACAGGTGCCCCCAGCGGAGTGCCTCGTTACATCACAGGTGTCCCCAGCTGAGTCCCTCCTTACATCACAGGTGCCCCCAGCTGAGTCCCTCCTTACATCATAGGTGCCCCTGGCGGAGTCCCTCCTTACATCACAGGTGCCCCCAGTGGAGTCCCTCCTTACATCACAGGTGTCCCCATCGACAGCAGAGTCCCTCCTTACAGCACAGGTGCCCTCAGCAGAGTCCCTCTTTACAGCACAAGTGTCAACAGCGGAGTTCCTCCTTCCATCAGGTACCCCCAGCGGAGTCCCTCCTTACAGCCCAGGTGCCCCCAGCGGAGTCCCTCATTATAGCACAGGTGTCCCCATCACCAGCGGAGTCACTCCTTACAGCACAGGAGCCCCCAGCAAAGTCCCTCCTTACAGCACAGGTGTCCCCATCTCCAGCGGAGTCCCTGCTTAAAGCACAGGTGCCCCCAGCAGAGTCCCTCCTTACAGCACAGGTGCCCCCAGCGGAGTCCCTCCTTAAAGCACAGGTGACCTCATCACCAACACTGGTGCCCCCTGCGGAGTTCCTCCTTTCAGCACAGGAGCCACCAGCAGAGTCCCTTGTTACATCACAGGTGTCCCCAGCGCCAGTGAAGTGCCTCCTTACATCACAGGTGCTCCCAGCGGAGTCCCTCCTTACATCACAGGTGCCCAAAGCAGAGTCCCTCCTTACAGCACAGGTGCCCCCAGCGGAGTCCCTCCTTATAGCACAGGTTACATAGTTACATAGTCAGTGAGGTTGAAAAAAGACACAAGTCCATCAAGTCCAACCTATGTGTGTGCTTTTATGTCAGTATTACATTGTATATCCCTCAATGCTGTGGACCCCTAGGTGTGCATCTAATAGTTTTTTGAAATTATCTATACTCCCAGCAGAAACTACTGCTTGTGGAAGAGAATTCCACATTCTCACTGCTCTTACCGTAAAGAAACCCCTACGCATTTTAAGGTTAAACCGCCTTTCTTCAATTCTTAGTGAATGGCCGCGTGTCTTTGTGTACCCCTTGCGCTGAATAGTTTTGTCCCTATTGTGGGGTCACCATTACAGTATTTGTACATTGAAATCATATTCCCTCTCAAGCGTCTCTTCTCCAGAGAGAATAAGTTCAGTGCTTGTAATCTTTCCCCATAACTAAGGTCCTCCAATCCCTTAATTAGCTTTGTGGTCAGATTCTTACCCGACTGGATGACATACCGAAAATTGCCAGGCCTGAAGTGTGCCTCGACCTGGCTGACCAGTATACCTGAAAGAGGGCATACCCTGAATAAATATCCTGATGAACAGGGGGGACTATGTAGTCTGACTGGCTCTGACCTGGGGACCCGGGTGGGTGGGGACCGAAAGCCAAGCCGACGCTGACAGGGAGGAGGATGGAGCGTTATATGCTCCAGACTCCTCCCACAAATCCAGGCTAGCCTGCGGCCAGCCTTCAAACTTGTATTCAGATTCTTCCCCGACTGGATGACATACCGAAAATTGCCAGGCCTGAAGTGTGCCTCGACTTGGCTGGCCAGTATACCTGAAAGAGGGCAAAGAACACGAAATAGGTATGAAATGTTTTTATTGCAGATATTGACAACTTCCTATTTAATTTAACAATGTATTAAAGGCTCGGATAACCTCGGCATGTGATTCTGGTATGTACCGATTAAAACAAGCTGACTTCCATCTCCCCATGTATTTAATGATGTACGCTGGTACCCCCTGTTTAGAAGCTGCGGAGGCAGTCCCAATCCTAAATGAGTGGCCGGAAAACCTACTTGGATTCAGATGTAAATTGGTCAGTAGCATGCGTATATGGGTGATGAATTGTTTGGAGGACAGTGGACTCACCGGAAAGGGGAGCAAAGGGGAATCCAAAGGTGCTGCTTCAAAAAAGCTACAGAGTGCATCCAATACTACCATAGGACACCAAGGGCCACCAGTACCATAATATTTAACCACAAATCCTGGCCCTATTTGACTGGTTTTGCTAATCCCCAGCCGCAGTGCGTAATGGTCATGCTCTTTAATGAGACTGCTTTTCAGCAATACTGGAGAATGTACATTGGCCTGCAAAATTTTCCCCAGCCTAAGGAAACCAAAATAACTCAGGTACATTGCGGCCTTCAGCACCAAACTGGATGCCACCCCATGCCGAAGACAACATGTCAGACATGTCCCGGAACATGCTTCCCGTGATCGGTAAACGTGATAATCGCGCTTGCACTTGAGACTTTTGCATCCCCCTTAACATTGCCTTCAATGGGTGAGCTGCAAAAATGGACGCGGCATCAGGTGTATGTAATGATCTGAAATGCTGTATGCCTGATAAATACAGCTTGACTGTGCTTGCAGATAAGCCCAACTCGCCATGACAATGAGCTGCAAAAGCCATGATGTACCTAACGTCCCCAGGATCAACACACGGATAACGATCCGTGAATCTACGAAAAACCAACCTCCCCGTGTTGTAAACCTTCAGGGTATTCCTGGACAGAGAACTGTTGGCAAACGTCCTGGCCTGATCCCAAAACCTGCTCAGTCCATGATCAATTGGTGGTAACCCGGGACTGCTCTGCCCTCCAGCTCGGCTCCTGGCTGCTGTAAGAAAAATTGCTGCATATTAAAATAATGCATCCGCCGCACCATTGAACCTACCCCCGATGAATTCACCACGAAAATTAAACTTAAGAGTAAGGCCCAACCAAGTCAACCTGCGCATGAAAGACATAATTAACAATGACCCTGACCTGCCCTTGTTGACTATGTTAGCCGTTGCGAGATTATCTGTGAAGAAAATAACCGATTTTCCGGTCCATTCTGCCCCCCATGTGACTGCGGCTGCTACGATGGCATAAATCTCAAAAAGTGCTGACGTCCGAGCAAATTTTGGTAACTGAAACACCTCAGGTGGCCACCGACCGGCAAACCACTGGTCACCATATATGGCGGAAAACCCCATGGATGCTGCCGCATCGGAGAACACCCTAGGTGAATCATTGTCTGGCTGAGGAATGAGCAAGGAGATGCCATTCCAGTTACCAAGGAACTGATCCCACATGACCAAATCAGCCCTGGCATCCGCTTGCAACCTGATCACTGCTTCTGAATCCTGAGATAAAGGTAACAAGGCCAACAACCTGGATATGAAAGATCTCCCCTGAGGGATAATCCTCATAGCATGATTCAACATGCCCAACAGGGACTGCAGTTCCCTTTTTGAACATGCTGATGATCGAACAAAACCACAAACAACCTCCTGAATCCTCAGTAGCTTCTCTTCAGGCAGACTTGCCACCATGCTACCGGAATCCAAAGTTATCCCCAGAAAATTGATGACCCTGGATGGCCCCTCCACTTTGCGGACTGCTAAAGGAACATTCAATTCCAAGAACAGCCTGGTCAATGAATTCAAATCCTTAGGAGATGATGCCGGGTCTTCAATTAGTAAAAAATCATCTAAATAATGAACTACCCGCTCACAACCTTGGCAGTTTCCCAAAATCCAATGAAGTGCCTGTGCGAATAAATTAAACAAATACGGACTGCTCTTAGAACCGAACGTTAACTTTGTGGCAAAGTAGTATCCCCCCCCCCCCCATTTAATGCCATACCACTGCCACAGCTCGGGCCTGAGAGGCAGCAGTTTAAAAGCATCCGCCACATCTGCTTTAGACAACCATGCGCCCCTTCCTAACTGCAAGATGTGTTGAATGGCTAAATCCACTGAAGCGTATTTTTATGAAAATTCTTTCGATGGTATGAGTGAATTCAGACTTGGTATGTGGGAGAAATGAGCGCAGACAGATCATAAATTAGACGATATTTATTTGAAAATTTTCCACACACCACCCCTATCTGGCTGACCCTCCACATACCAAACGGAGGAGCCGTGAAAGGGCCAATGACAAATCCTTTGGAAATTTCAACTTCCAGTAATTCGTCTACCACCGCAGCGAGTCTATCCGCTGACAACAGATTCCTACATTCAAAAGACTGAGTAGGAAGCGTGACGAACCCTGTATGGAAACCTACTGAGAAACCCTCCATCAAAAACTGCCTGAGGACTGGAGACGGATGATTCTCTAGATAATGACCTAACAGAGGGACATTGATCTGGCTCAGTCATGAACTAGCTGACCTCACCAAGCAGGCGGTTTTGGGATGAGCCCTGAAGCAGTTGGAACAGACATGTAGGAGCCTACACTGATTGTAATTACAACCAGCTTGGTTGTAATTATTACTTAGTTGAGCCTTCCCAAGATAGTGGATAGGCCTCCCTAATTTGTCCACCTGTCCTGAGGGCCCTGTGGAAGATACCCCACTACCCTGTTTGGCCACCCCGACATGACCGTGCGCCTCAATCGAGGGGCACCAGGTTGACGTGTGAACCGTGGACTGACAGTTGCCACAAACTGGGGATTTTTGGTTGGCAAAATGCCTGCAGAACAATTCAGTATCAATATTGCTCCAACATGTGACCAGTTGAAACTGAGCCCAAGTTGCTGCAACCTTGGCTGAGAACGATCTATGATAATCATAGAAACTACACCCCCCATATTTGTGGGCTAAGTCTACCACCTTGTGCAGATATATGTCTAATTCTTCTCTTCTATTGGGGTTGACCGAGCATATGATATCCCTAAAGATACCAAATGCCAGGACAAATTCTGCCACATTAAGCTTGCGATTAAGCCTAGGGTCCTTGGCCTTAAGTACCACCGAGACTTCTCCCTAAGCGTAAGACTTATTCTCTGCTAAATCCTGCGAAGCAATGAGCAGAGATGCCAAATTCACATCTTTTCCTTCCAATATATCCTTTTTTACATTGGCTGTGATAAAATGAGCCGGGGATACAGAAGGTAGCACTGATAACTGTGACGGGGCTGCGACAGGTGAAGGAACGCCAGTGTTACCTATAGGAACGCTAGGTAGAGCAGGAGCTGCTGGAACTTCAACTGCTTGATCCCTAGCCACACGAGTTTCTATCACTTCCATCCAGTCAATGAATTGTGAACAGATGCGTGTCCTTCACTGGTAGATGCGATAGGCTGTGATGGAAACTACAACCTAAATAATTCAGCTTTCCTAGCCGAGGCTGGGAAGGGAATGCCTTTTTGATGTAGCTCCGCTATAAGCCTAGGAATGGTCCAGTTTCTCATCGACTGGGTACTCCCATTTTCTGACCCACCTCATGGAGTCGGAGGGATGAAAGCCAAGTCCTCGCTTTCAGACACATGCGACATAATCAATCTAAAGAAAGAAAACATATGGGTAAGCACCCCTACTTTATGACCCATCGTTGAACCTTGTGCATGATACCTCAAGGTGTGCATGAATAACTGCCACCTTACAGTGCGTGCAACCCCTAACATAATCGCCCCTATGTGTAGTGTACCCCTTATTTTAGCCCGAGCAACTTGTAGCGCTGATACAAGAATTAAAAACGAACACTCAGGGCTAACGTACCCACAGAACGTGGTGGGATAAGGTAAGTGTAGGATGAATGAACGTGCACGTATGACGTATGTTATACAGACGAGCATTATATGTTCTATAACATTTTTAAAAACGAAAACTCAGCCCATATGGATCCGTAGACGTGATGGATCCTGCCACCTCTCTGACCACTAACATCACGAAAAGAATAAAAATGTGGCCTGATACACCTGTTACTTAACAACTCCAGACCACGAATAACCACACTACCTGACACCTGGTAATGCACCTGATGAAACATAATGGAAAAAATATAACGCATGAAACTGCAGCGACTGCAGAAGAAATGACATGATACTGTAGCGAACCAACAGACAAACAAAATAACATGATACTGCAGTAAAAAATGCAAACAAATAATGACATGATACTGCAGCGAAAAATGCATACAAATAATGACATGAACTGCAGCGAAAAATGCATACAAATAATGACATGAACTGCAGCGAAAAATGCATACAAATAATGACATGATACTGCAGCGAAAAAGCAGACAACAAAATTGACATGATACTGCAGTGAAAAATGCAGACAACAAAATTGACATGATACTGCAGCGAAAAAGCAGACAACAAAATTGACATGATACTGCACCGAAAAAGCAGACAACAAAATTGACATGATACTGCAGCGAAACCTACGCTGACAGGGAGGAGGATGGAGCGTTATATGCTCCAGACTCCTCCCACAAATCCAGGCTATCCTGCGGCCAGCCTTCAAACTTGGTGCCCTTCTCTGAACCCTTTCCAATACCTGGACATCCTTCTTGAGGACTGGTGCCCAGAACTGGATGGCATACTCCAGGTGCGGCCTCACCAGAGACTTGTATAGTGGGAGAATTATTGATTTATCCCTAAAGTTAATCCCTTTCTTGATGCATGCCAATACTTTGTTAGCTTTGCTTGCAGCAGCTTGGCATTGCATGCCACTGCTGAGCCTGTTCTCTACTAGGACCCCTAGGTCTTTTTCCATCCTAGATTCCCCCAGAGGCTCTCCCCCTAGTGAGTAGTTTGCGTTCATGTTCTTGGTACCCAAACGCATTATCTTACATTTTTCTACGTTAAATCTCATTTGCCACTTGTCTGCCCACCCCATTAATTTATTCAGATCTTCTTTGCAAGGTTTCCACATCCTGTGGAGAATTTATTGCCCTGCTTAGCTTGGTATCATCCGCAAATATTGAGATTGAGCTGGTCACCCCATTCTCCAAATAATTTATGAATAAATTGAATAGGATTGGTCCCAGGACAGAACCTTGGGGAACCCCACTTTCTACACCAGACCATTCTGAGTATTCCCCATTTATCACCACCCTCTGGACTCGCCCCTGCAGCCAGTTTTCAATCCAGGTACTCACCCTTTGATCCATGTTGAGGGATTTTAGTTTGTACAGTAAACATTTATGGGGAACTGTATAAAATGCTTTTGCAAAATCCAGATACACCACGTCTACAGGCCTTCCTTTATCTAGATGGCAGCTCACCTCCTCATAGAAGGTTAATAGATTGGTTTGGCAAGAACGATTTTTCATGAAACCATGTTGATTACTGCTAATGATACTCGTTACAACAATCATGTATATAATCCCTTATTATTGCCTCCAAGACCTTGCAAATTATTGATGTTAAGCTAATTGGTCTGTAGTTCCCAGGGATATATCTTGGTCCTTTTTTATATATTGGTACTACATTGGCTTTCCTCCAGTCAGCTGGTATCATACCAGTCAGAAAACTGCTCTTAAAGATTAGGTACAAAGGTCTGGCAATAACTTGGCTAAGTTCCTTAAGGACCCTCGGGTGTAAGCCATTTGGCCCGGTGACTTATTGGTGTTCAGTTTTTCAAGCCTATTCCTGATTTTATCCTCAGTCAGCAACGAGGGTGCTTCCTGTGATGTGACATGAGGATCAGCATTGTAGTTCTGAGTAATTGAGGCCCCTGTTTCCTTCGTGAATACCGAGGAGAAAAATCAGTTTAACACCTTTGCCATTTCTACATCCTCTGTAACCAGAATACCTTCATCATTCTTTATGGGACCAATATAATCTGTCCTACCTCTCTTGCTGTTTATATACTTAAAGAATTTCTTGGGATTTCTCTTACTCTCCTCAGCTATGTGTCTTTCATGTTCTATCTTAGCTGCTCTGATTGCACCTTTGCATTCCTTGTTGCGTGTTTTATAGATATGAAAATCTGACTGAGACCCCTCCTTGTATTTTTTGAAGGCCTTCTTTCTTGCTTTTATGTCTGCCTTTATTTCGGAGTTAAGCCATCCTGGTCTTTGATTAGCTCTTTTAAATTTATTTCCTGTTGGGATACACTGGCTAACACCTTTGTTTAGTATGTTCTTGAAGCACTCCCATTTTTCCTCCGCATTCATTGTTCCTAGAATTTTATCCCAGTTAACATCTTCCAGCAAGGAGCGTAGTTTCTGGAAGTTGGCTCTTTTGAAATTCAGTGTCTTTGTATTCCCCTTACGTTTCCTATTTGTGTAAGTTATACTAAAACTAATTGACCTGTGATCGTTATTTCCTAGATTGCCCCCCCACTTCCATGTCTGTGATCAGGTCTGTGTTATTAATAATCAGAAGGTCCAATAATGCTTTTTCTCTTGTTGGTACATTTACCATCTGACCCATAAAATTATCCTGCAGGACATTTAGGAAATGGCGAGACTTAGCTGAACGTGCAGTACCTTCCTCCCAGTCAATATCTGGATAATTAAAATCCCCCATTATAATAACACTTCCCATCCTAGCTGCTATTCCAAATTGTGATAGGAGGTCCGCCTCCCCCTCCTCCCTCTGATTAGGGGGTCTATAGCATATTCCCAGTATTACTTTTTCCCTGGTATCTTCCCTTTGTAACTCTACCTATAAGGCTTCGACTTCCTCCCCAGATCCACTAGTAATGTCGTCTCTCACATTAATTTGTATGTCCCTTTTTATATACAGGCATACCCCTCCCCCTTTTTTGCCCTCCCTATCCCTGCAATATAAGGAATACCCCTGAATGGTAGCCAGCCAGTTATGGGAGCTGTTGAACCAAGTCTCCAAAATTCCCACAAAATCCCATAAATTCCTCTTCGTACAGTAGCAACTCTAGTTCTCCCATTTTGTCAGCCAGACTCCTGGCATTAGTGAAAAAGCCACGTAGTTTTGTCTGGACGCCTACTGTTTCCTTGCTGGGTATTCCTTGTTTGCATGTAGGACTTGTTACCCTACTTGTCTCGGGTTTAGCCTCCTTATTCGGCCTACCACTCCTACCCCCAATACTACCCGCTAGACTCTGTTCCCCTCTGGCTATTAGTAAGTCTGGACCCTCCCCCCCGTTGCC
Organism: Glandirana rugosa; assembly: GCA_018402905.1. NCBI lineage: Eukaryota > Metazoa > Chordata > Amphibia > Anura > Ranidae > Glandirana > Glandirana rugosa. Next base: position 79,543 of record BLSH010460694.1, on the reverse strand, counting down.
TAGTTTAAAAACCCATCTAACTTTTTGGCCATCCTCATTCCCAGCCGGTCTGCACCTTCCCCATTTGGGTGCAGCCCATCCTTTCTATAGAGCTTGTAACCAATTGAGAAATCGGCCCAGTTCTCCAGGAACCTGAAACCCTCCTTTCTACACCAGCTCCTCAGCCACTTGTTGACTTCCCTAATCTACCGCTGCCTCTCTGGTGTGGATCGAGGTACTGGTAGTATTTCTGAGAATACTACCTTGGAGGTCCTAAGCCTCAATTTTGCTCCTAGGTCCCTAAAATCTTTTTTTAGGACACTCCACCTACCTCTAACTTTGTCATTGGTGCCAACATGCACCATGACAGCAGGGTCTTCCCCAGCCCCTCCCAGCAATCTGTCCACCCGATCCATGATGTCCCGAACCCAAGCGCCCAGTAAACAGCATACAGTTCGGTGCTTCAGGTCTTTGTGACAGATTGCCTCTCTGTGTTTCTAAGAATTGAGTCCCCTACCACCACAATCTGTCTTTCCTTTCGCCTGACTTCATCCCCACCCTCGCTGGAGGAGTTATTCCCCTGGCAGCTAGGGGCGCCACTCTGCTCTAGCGATGCTGATTCCTGGCTGGTTTCCGCAATCTCACACAACAGGGTGTATCTATTGGGATGCTCCAGCCCAGGATCAGCTTCCCTGGCTCTTTCCCTTCTACCCTTCCTAACTGTCACCCATCACCAGCAGAGTCCCTCCTTACAGCACAGGTGTGGCCAACGGAGTCCCTCCTTACAGCATAGGTGCCCCCAGCGGAGTCCCTCCTTAAAGCACAGGTGTCCTCATCGCCAGCGGACTCTCTCCTTACAGCACAGGTGCCCCCTGCAGAGGTCCTCATTACCGCACAGGTGTCCCCATCACCAGCGTAGTCCCTCCTTACAGCACAGGTGCCCCCAGTGGAGCCTCTCCTTACAGCACAAGTGCCCCCAGCAGAGTCCCTCCTTACAGCACAGGTGCCCCCACGGAGTCCCTCCTGACAGCACAGGTATCCCAATCACCATCATAGTCCCTCCTTACAGCACAGGTGCCCCCAGCAGAGTCCCTTCTTACATCACAGGTGCCCCCAGCGAAGTCCCTCCTCACATCACAGTTGCCCACCAGCGGAGACCCTCCTTACAGCACATGTGCCCCCAGTGGAGTCCCTCCTTACATAACAGGTGTCCCAAGCACCAGCGGAGTTTGTCCTTACATCACAGGTGCCCCCAGCGGAGTCACTCTTTACATCACAGATGCCCCCAGCAGAGTTCCGCGTTCCATCAGGTGCACCCAGCAGAGTGCCTCCTTAATGCACAGGTGTCCCCAGCGGAGTCCCTCCTTACAGCACAGGTGCCCCCACCGGAGTCCTTCCTTACAGCACAGGTGCCCCCAGCGGAGTCCCTCCTTACAGCACAGGTGCCCCCAGCAGAGACCCTCCTTACAGCACATGTGCCCCCAGTGGAGTCCCTCCTTACAGCACAGATGCCCCCAGCAGAGTTCCGCGTTCCATCAGGTGCACCCAGCGGAGTGCCTCCTTAATGCACTGGTGCCCCCAGCAGAGTCCCTTCTTACAGCACAGGTGTCCCCATCGCCAGTGGAGTCCCTCCTTACAGCACAGGTGCCCCAGCAGAGTACTTCCTTACAGCACAGGTGCCCCCAGCAGAGACCCTCCTTACAGCACATGTGCTTATAGCGGAGTCCCTCTTTACAGCACAGGTGTCCTCATCACCAGCACAGTCCCTCCTTACAGCACAGGTGCCCCCAGCTGAGTCCCTCCTTACATCAGGTACCCCAAGCGAAGTCCCTCCTTACAGCCCAAGAGCCCCAGCAGAGTCCCTCCTCACAGCACAGGTGTCCCCATCACCAGCGGAGTCCCTCCTTACTGCACAGGTGCCCCCAGAAGAGGTCCTCCTTACAGCACAGGTGTCCCCATTGCCAGCGGAGTCCCTCCTTACAGCGGTATCCCCAAACTAGCAAAAGGGGTCTACCCCCTATGGGACTTTTCTTGGGGAGACCAACTCACCAAGAAAAAATACAGGTAAAATATAAAAATTCATATTTATTGATACATAGAAACAAGGCCACCCAAACAGATCAATGGGTTGGCAATCACGACAGTAACAATCAGGATATTAGTCATATATTGACAAAAAACACATGTACAAACACAAGTATGTGGAGAATATGCAAAAAACATAAAAAAAGCCACTAAATCTGCCACGGAGTTGCAGAAGATGACCCAACGCGTTTCGATGATGTTCGATCAGAGATATTTCTTAGGGGTAAGTGGCCGAAATTTAAAAAAAGCACATCCTCATATAATACAGGGCATTTAGGGATCCTCAAGGAGGTAGCTAGGTTACAAGAGGTCATAATAATACTCCAAAATAAGGAGAAATAGCGATGGTCAAGAAGTTAGATACTACTCAGAGGTATATATTTTTCTCAAAAATGTCACCAGACATAGCATTCACCACATCGGACAGAAATGCCATGGGCATAAGAGTATCTAACCAGGTGGAGGATGCCCAAGCAAAACCTGTATTTATGAGGGCCGGGGCTAACAGAGCAAGTGGTGGGGTTCGGAGACCAGCAGTTGGACACACGCAAAATAGTATTGAAGGAGCCTTGCGTCGGGGGGACCATGGACACCAAACACTTTGCAGACCTGTGAAGACTGATCGTCTCCTCTGTTATCCTACTTTGGTAGGAGTGTCTATACATTACCCCTTTCGGGATGGATCCAAATAGGGATGCTCCACCCGGTTACTCCTCCATCTCTTACATCATAAGCTTGATGGTAAAACTGCTACTCGGCTCTTGGAATCCAAGCTATACTATTTCGCTTGTGTCCAACTGCTGCTCTATGAACCCCACCGCTTGCTCCGTTAGACCCGGCCCTCATAAATACAGGTTTTGCTTGGGCATCCTCCATCTGGTTAGATACTCTTATATCCACGGCATTTCTGTCCGATGTGGTGAACGCTATCTCTGGTGACCTTTTTGAGAAAATTATATATACCTCTGAGTAGCATTTAACTTCTTGACCATCAATATTTCTCCTTATTTTGGAGTATTATTATTACCTCTTGTCCCCATCACCAGCGGAGACCCTCCTGACAGCACAGGTGCCCCCAGTGGAGTCCCTCCCTACAGCAAAGGTGCCCCAAGCAGAGTCCCTCCTTACAACACAGGTGTCCCCATCGCCAGCAGAGTCGCTCCTTACAGCACAGGTGCCCCCAGCAGAGTCCCTCATTACAGCACAAGTGTCCCCAGCGGAGTTCCTCCTTCCACCACGTACCCTCCTGCGGAGTCCCTCCTTACAGCCCAGGTGCCCCCAGCGGAGTCCTTCCTTATATCACAGGTGTCCCCATCACCAGTGGAGTCCCTCCTTACAGCAAAGGAGCCCTCAGCAGAGTCCCTCTTTACAGCACAGGTGTCCACATGTCCAGCGGAGTCCCTCCTTACAGCACAGGTGCCCGAAGCGGAGTCCCTCCTTACAGCACAGGTGCCCCCAGCAGAGTCACTCCTTACAGCACAGGTGTCCCCAGCAGAGTCCCTCCTTAAAGCACAGGTTTCCCTATCGCCAGCAGACTCCCTCCTTAAAGCAAAGGTGTCCCTATCGCCAGCGGACTCCCTCCTGACAGCTCAGGTGCCCCCAGCATAGGTCCTCCTTACAGCACAGGTGTCCCCATCGCCAGCCCCAGTGGAGTCGCTCCTTACAGCACAGGTGCCCCCAGCTGAGTCCCTCCTTACAGCACAGGTATCCGCATTGCCAGCATAGTCCCTCCTTACAGCACAGGTGCCCTCAGCAGAGTCCCTCCTTACATTACAGGTGCCCCCAGCAGAGCCCCTCCTCATATCACAGGTGCCCCCCAGCAGAGTCCCTCCTTACATCACAGGTGTCCCCAGCACCAGCGGACTTCATCCTTACATCACAGGTGCCCCCTAGCAGAGTCCCTCCTTACATCACAGGTGTCCCCAGTGGAGTTCCTCCTTCCATCAGGTGCCCCAGCAGAGTCCGACCTTACATCACAGGTGCCACCAGCAGAGTCCCTCCTTACAGCACAGGTGCTTATAGCGGAGTCCCTCTTTACAGCACAGGTGTCCTCATCACCAGCAGAGTCCCTCCTTACAGCACAGGTGCCCCCAGCTGAGTCCCTCCTTACATCAGGTACCCCAAGCGAAGTCCCTCCTTACAGCCCAAGAGCCCCAGCAGAGTCCCTTCTTATAGCACAGGTGTTCCCATCTCCAGTGGAGTCCCTACTTAAAGCCCAGGTGCCCCCAGAGGAATCCCTCCTTACAGCTGAGGTATCCCCATCGCCGATGGAGTCCCTGCTTTCAGCACAGGTGTCCCCATCGCCAGCAGAGTCCCTCCTTACTGCACAGGTGCCCCCAGCGGAGTCCCTCCTTACAGCACAGGTGTCCCCATCGCCAGTGGAGTCCCTCCTTACAGCACAGGTGCCCCAAGTGGAGTCCCTCCTTACAGCACAGGTGACCCCAAAGGAGTCCCTCCTTACAGCACAAGTGCCCCCAGCGGAGTCCCTCCTTACAGCACAGGTATCTGCATTGCCAGCATAGTCCCTCCTTACAGCACAGGTGTCCCCAGCAGAGTCCCTCCTCACATCACAGGTGCCCCCCAGCGGAGTCCCTCCTTACATCACAGGTGTCCCCAGCACCAGCGGACTTCATCCTTACATCACAGGTGCCCTCTAGCAGAGTCCCTCCTTACATCACAGGTGCCCCCGGTGAAGTTCCTCCTTCCATCAGGTGCCCCAGCAGAGTCCGACCTTACATCACAGGTGCCACCAGCAGAGTCCCTCCTTACAGCACAGGTGCTTATAGCGGAGTACCTCTTTACAGCACAGGTGTCCTCATCACCAGCAGAGTCCCTCCTTACAGCACAGGTGCCCCCAGCTGAGTCCCTCCTTACATCAGGTACCCCAAGCGAAGTCCCTCCTTACAGCCCAAGAGCCCCAGCAGAGTCCCTTCTTATAGCACAGGTGTTCCCATCTCCAGTGGAGTCCCTACTTAAAGCCCAGGTGCCCCCAGAGGAATCCCTCCTTACAGCTGAGGTATCCCCATCGCCGATGGAGTCCCTGCTTTCAGCACAGGTGTCCCCATCGCCAGCAGAGTCCCTCCTTACTGCACAGGTGCCCCCAGCGGAGTCCCTCCTTACAGCACAGGTGTCCCCATCGCCAGTGGAGTCCCTCCTTACAGCACAGGTGCCCCAAGTGGAGTCCCTCCTTACAGCACAGGTGACCCCAAAGGAGTCCCTCCTTACAGCACAAGTGCCCCCAGCGGAGTCCCTCCTTACAGCACAGGTATCTGCATTGCCAGCATAGTCCCTCCTTACAGCACAGGTGTCCCCAGCAGAGTCCCTCCTCACATCACAGGTGCCCCCCAGCGGAGTCCCTCCTTACATCACAGGTGTCCCCAGCACCAGCGGACTTCATCCTTACATCACAGGTGCCCTCTAGCAGAGTCCCTCCTTACATCACAGGTGCCCCCGGTGAAGTTCCTCCTTCCATCAGGTGCCCCAGCAGAGTCCGACCTTACATCACAGGTGCCACCAGCAGAGTCCCTCCTTACAGCACAGGTGCTTATAGCGGAGTACCTCTTTACAGCACAGGTGTCCTCATCACCAGCAGAGTCCCTCCTTACAGCACAGGTGCCCCCAGCTGAGTCCCTCCTTACATCAGGTACCCCAAGCGAAGTCCCTCCTTACAGCCCAAGAGCCCCAGCAGAGTCCCTCCTTATAGCACAGGTGTCCCCATCTCCAGTGGAGTCCCTACTTATAGCCCAGGTGCCCCCAGAGGAATCCCTCCTTACAGCTGAGGTGTCCCCATCGCCGGTGGAGTCCCTCCTTTCAGCACATGTGTCCACCATCGCCAGCAGAGTCCCTCCTTATTGCACAGGTGCCCCCAGCGGAGTCCCTCCTTACAGCACAGGTGTCCGCATTGCCAGCATAGTCCCTCCTTACAGCACAGGTGCCCCCAGCAGAGTCCCTCTTTACATTACAGGTGCCCCCAGCAGAGTCCCTCCTCACATCACAGGTGCCCCCCAGCGGAGTCCCTCAATACATCACAGGTGTCCCCAGCACCAGCAGACTTCATCCTTACATCACAGGTGCCCCCTAGCAGAGTCCCTCCTTACATCACAGGTGTCCCCAGTGGAGTTCCTCCTTCCATCAGGTGCCCCAGCAGAGTCCGACCTTACATCACAGGTGCCACCAGCAGAGTCCCTCCTTACAGCACAGGTGCTTATAGCGGAGTCCCTCTTTACAACACAGGTGTCCTCATCACCAGCACAGTCCCTCCTTACAGCACAGGTGCCCCAAGCTGAGTCCCTCCTTACATCAGGTACCCCAAGCGAAGTCCCTCCTTACAGCCCAAGAGCCCCAGCAGAGTCCCTCCTTATAGCACAGGTGTTCCCATCTCCAGATGAGTCCCTACTTAAAGCCCAGGTGCCCCCAGAGGAATCCCTCCTTACAGCTGAGGTGTCCCCATCGCCGGTGGAGTCCCTCCTTTCAGCACAGGTGTCCCCCATCGCCAGCAGAGTCCCTCCTTATTGCACAGGTGCCCCCAGCGGAGTCCCTCCTTACAGCACAGGTGTCCCCATCGCCAGTGGAATCCCTCGTTACAGCACAGGTGCCCCAAGTGGAGTCCCTCCTTACAGCACAGGTGACCCCAAAGGAGTCCCTCCTTACAGCACAGGTGCCTCCAGCAGAGTCCCTCCTTAGAGCACTGGTTCCCCCAGCAGAATCCCTCCTTACAGCACAGGTGCCCCCAGCAGAGTCCCTCCTTACAGCACAGGTGCCCCAAGTAGAGTCCCTCCTTACAGCACAGGTGCCCCCAGCGGAGTCCCTCCTTACAGCACAAGTGTCCCCAGTGCCAGCGGAGTCCCTCCTTACATCACAGGTGCCCCCATCTGAGTACCTCCTTCCATCAGGTGCCCCCAGCAGAGTCCCTCTTTTTATCACAGGTGCCCCCAGCGGCGTTCCTCCTCACATCACTGGTGCCCCAAGTGGAGTCCCTCCTTACATCACAGGTGTCCCCAGTGGAGTCCCTCTTTACATCACAGGTGCCCTCAGCGGAGTCCCTCTTTACATCACAGGTGTCCCCAGCGGAGTCCCTCCATACATCACAGGTGCAGCCAGCAGAGTCCCTCCTGACATCACAGGTGCCCCCAGCACAGTTCCTCCTTACAGTACAGATGTCCCATCGCCAGCGGAGTCCCTCCTTACATCACAGGTGTCTCCATCGCCAGCAGAGTCCCTCCTTACAGCACAGGTGCCCCCAGCGGAGTACTTCCTTACAGTCCAGGAGCGACTAGCGGAGTCCCTCCTTATAGCACAGGTGTCCCCATCTCCAACGGAGTCCCTCCTTACAGCACAGGTGCCCCGAGCGGAGTCCCTCCTTACAGCACAGGTGTCCCCATCGCCAGCAGAGTCCCTCATTACAGCACAGGTGCCCCCAGCAGAGTCCCTCCTTACAGCACAAGTGTCCCCAGCGTAGTTCCTCCTTCCATCAGGTACCCCCTAGCAGAGTCCCTCCTTACAGCCCAGGTGCCCCACGTGGAGTCCCTCCTTATATCACAGGTGTCCCCATCACCAGTGGAGTCCCTCCTTACAGCACAGGAGCCCCCAGCAGAGTCCCTCCTTACAGCACAGGTGCCCCCATCTCCAGCGGAGTCCCTCCTTACAGCACAGGTGCCCCCAGTGGAGTCCTTGCTTACAGCACAGGTGCCCCCAGCAGAGTCCCTCCTTAAAGCACAGGTGTCTCTATCGCCAGTGGACTCCCTCCTTACAGCACAGGTGCCCCCAGCAAAGGCCCTCCTTACAGCACAGGTGTCCCCATCACCAGCGCAGTCACTCTGTACAGCACAGGTGCCCCAGTGGAGTCCCTCCTTACAGCACAGGTGCCCCCAGCTGTGAGTGAAATTATAATACCTTGTATGCATTATAATTTGCCTGCGCTAATAAGCGCATTTTTCAGCTCTTTTGCATAATGCATTTGATCGACCTGTGTTGAAGCAGACACACACACACACACACAGACACAGATTGCTTCATCTCACATAGCCGTTCGCAGGGATCTTGTCCTGCTTTTTCCATGGCTGCTGTGTTTATTTATACTAATCAGACAGGTTTAACAAAAGGGACTGATGGCTTCACAATCAGCCAATCAGCCTCCAAGACACAGTCACATGACATGAGCTCAATACAATATCACCAATCAATGACACACTTGTTTACATTCAAACTATACAATAGGAAAGGCATGCATGTATGGGGGGGGGGGGGGGAGC